>JAVXUP010002556.1:0-122180 GCA_033070095.1 Escallonia herrerae | reverse complement strand
ATGAAAGCTTCATTAATTCTAACGCAAGAGCAAGAAAGAATGCGTAGGCTAAGTTACTATCGCTAATGATTGATCTTTACTATTATGTAACTAGTATGGATTTGATGCTTGGATTGATGACTATAACCTAAAATGACCTTAGGACACCTTGTGCATTGCATGTGAGTTCATAACCATTCATAAAAGTGTGGTTCTTGAAAATAAGTGAATTTTGGAGCTTAATCAAAATTTCTCAAACATCCTTTTGGTGCTAAACTTTCCATATTTTGATAAAACCTTTCATTAGCTTTCCAACACAAAAAACGGCACGTCACTCCAATTTTTCTAGAAAACGTTATGCACAAAATAAAAATTGAAGTTTTATGAGGCAGTCGATAGGCAGTAGGGTAATATAAACGACTTCATCGCAATACAGTCGACTGTATTGGTCAAAATTTAGCTTTAACGGGTATTTTTTAGGACAAGACCTCAACGGCTAGTTTAGAGTGAACCCGGTCGACTGCATTGCGATACAGTCGATTGCAATTGCAGTTTTGCTTATTTAAAGCCTCTAATGGCTATATTTCGTATCCTCTCTATATAAATAATTTAGGACTTCATCATACACCATGAAAACCACATTCTAAGCCTCCATTCAATAGAGAAACATCAAGGCTCATAGATTAAATTTTTCTCTCATCATATTCATGATTTTACATCATTAAAGAGAGCATCTTTGTAAGCAATTTTTCAATTGAGAGTGAACATTCTTCAAGTCATCAATTCTCTCATCTCTCTATTGTACTAGAGCTTCATTTGTACTATTTTCTTTCAAGAGGGTTTATTTGAACTTAACTGATCTTTGTAAAAAGATTGTGAACAAGGATTGGGTTTGTCAAGTCTTGGATGAGCTTTGTGGATACAAGGCTTGTTCTTGGCGTGAGGATATAACCAAGTGTTGTGAGGGTTTTGATCTTGATCCAAAATAAGATTGTTGCTATTGCATTCTAGTGCTCTTGCAAGGGACTTATTTGAAGAGGTAGATGTAGGCTTTAGGGTAGTTCAAGCCAAACCATTTAAATATCCTTGTCGGGTATGTCTAACTCAATCTTTTTACTTGTTGCTCTATAATTTCTTGATATTATGTAGTTAGCATCTTCATTAAAGTATTTATTGGTTTAATTGAAATTCGTGATTGTGCTTTGTTTAAACTCTCCATTAATTTTCAAAAATCCTATTCACTTCGCTCTAGGGTTGTTTTATTGGTTTCAGTGATGTCATTAAATGACACGTGGCACTCCCTGGGAGACACACCTCACCAAGGGGCCACAAACCTTGGTGTTCCACGAACTGTTAGATCGCATATCCACCTAGCATGCTCCGCACATCCTTGCTCTGTCAGAGTGGAAAGACTGGCTCACACATCGTCAATGTGGCCAGAGAATCTCTTGATCTAGCCCTTAGTCTAAAGCCCATGTTGAAACCTTTAGCAATGTTGAGAGACGCATAGGACTTGACAGCGGAGAAGGGGGATGCCTAACTGCCAGGCGGACTAGATGTGATGCCCTTCGGAGACGTACTCCCATCTTGGAGTGACCCGAGGATCATGGTCCCTAGGCATGCCAATGAGAGTCCCTAGTACCGGAGCACTTAGATTAGTCATGCAAACACCCTGGCGGAGATAGTGTCCCAAAAAGTTCATATCCTGCCAGGGAGTCTTTATGTCGGGGCATTCAGAGCGCTAAGGTAGTGTCCTAGAGGAGCCGTCTACCTGATAGGTCGAGGTAGTGTCCCAAAGTAGTCACATACACGACACACACAAGGTAGTGTTATGGAGGAGTTGCTTACCTAACAAGATGAGGTAGTGTCCTGGATAAGTCACCTAACTAATGGGCCAAGGTAGTATCCTGAATGAGTCTCTTACCTGATAGGCCGAGGTAGTGTCTTGAAGAGTCACCTACCCAGTAAAAGGAGATTCTTCATACTAGAGCACTCAGAGCTCCTTGTAAAGATAATGTCTCGTTGGATTGCCTATTCCACGATGAGTCCTTGTGGCAGAGCCTAGTGCCCGAGAGTATTCATATATCCGACTGGCTGAGGTAAGTTCCTAGAGGAGTTCCCTAACTGGTGGGAGGAGAGCCCTCATGCCTGAGCACTTGGAGCTCCCTGATGGAGATTGTGTCATGCCTATCGCCGTGATGAGTCCTAATGCCAAAGCACTCTGAGCGCGCCAAGTTACTGTCAGGAGAAGTCAACTACCCGTCGGGCAGAGGTAATGTCTCAGAGCACTCATCTATCCCGATGATGAGTTCGAAGCACGCTAAGGTAATGTCCAGAAAGATTTTTTCGTTAGGCTGGCTGAGGTAGTGTCCTAAAGGAGTATTACCACCTAGAGGGAGGGGAAGCCCTCATGCAGAGCACTCAGAGCGTGCCAAGATAGTGTCGCAGAGGAGTCACCTATCTGACAGGCTGAGGTAGTGTCTCAGAGGAGTCCCCTACCGAGCAAAAGTAGAGTCTTCATGTAAGAGCACTCGGAGGTCCTTGAGGTAGTGTGCCAAAATAGTTGCTTACCTTGAGGGATGATGTACACTTTGAAAATAAGTCAAAGCATGCTCCACTACCGAGCAGATGTGCGCACGGTGTGGTGATAGGATGGACTATCACTGGGGCGAGCTAGTGTGACAGACTACCAGTGGGCACGGTTGTATAAGTGGCACTATGAATGGGCGTCGTTGGATATGTGCAGTGCCATGGGCACCATCAATAAAGATGGTGTGGGGGTGTGGCCACTAAGTGTTATGCGGGGGCACATGAGACGGTGATAACAAAATGACGCGATCGAGGGAAGAAGTTCTGGGGTAGCACTTATGATCACAAAGGGCAGCACTTGGAAGTGACCTGACATCATGTAGCTTCGGTATGGAGATAGGCATTTTGCCGGGGTCACGTAAGGAAAGACATCGCTCAGGAGCAATTAGGTGTTGCAGCGCCTGAGTGGGGTGGTGGATGTAATGGAACAAGGAGTCCCCAAGGGGTGAGCGAGGAGTCCCGAAAGAAAGGGGAGACCTAAGGGTGAGGTGAGGGAGCCCCCAAAGAGAGGAGAGGGAGTCCCAAAGGGGCAAGGAGAGGGTGAGCCTCTAAGGAAAATAAGCCCTCGAGGGGCAAGGAAGGAGGACCCCAAGGTGGCTTAGACTGACCCCTCAAAGAGGGATCAGGCTGACCCTTTAAAGGGGGATCAGGCCAATGCTTTAGTCAGATGGCATACAATCGACTCCTTTGCCTAAAGGAGGAGATGTATTAGATCCAAAACGGGAAAATTTTACGGAGAAAAGGCAGAGGTCATGTGACTTGATGGTGCACCTTGTAACAAGAAGGCATAACTTTGTAATAGAAAAGACTCGTGCATGCCAATTTGGTTATATCCAGAGAAAGCGTCCATCAACTTAGAAGCTCATGGCCCAAAGTAGCATCAATTAGAATGTCAATCCGAGCAAGAGTGTATTTATCTTTATGACATGCTTTATTGAGAAAGTCGATACAAAATTTCCACTGGCCGTTGGTTTTGTGAGCCATCATAATGTCAGTGATTCAATCCCGATACTCATTTTTGCAGATAAAATCCATTGCAAGAAGTTTTGCCACCTCTTCCTTAATGGTATCCATCATTCTGTTGTGAATGACCCCTTCTTTTATTTGACTGGCATGTGTTTTGGGTCGACACCAAAGCCGATGAGAAATGATTGATAGATTGGTGCCCAACATGTATATTGTGCACCAAGCAAATAAGTCGGTGTTGGAATGATGGAAGCATTTAAGCTCGTCATGTGGGGGTGGCTCTAAAAAGGAACCAATCCATAAGTAACATTCCGTTTTGCTTCCACCAAGGGAAAATGAATAAGCTCCTCCACTGGCTTCGTGCGTAGGAGCTTCTTTTTGTCTCTGTGTTCTTTAATGGCAAAGGACTCTTTACCCTTACAAGATGTTATATACACTTGGCTATGGCATGATCATCGAAGACCAGTCAGTCCTTGCCAGAGTATGGAGCTTTATTACAAGATGGAAATGTCTTATAATCTGTTAAGATTCTCCTTAAAAAAATAGCATTGTTTAAGGAGCTAGCTTTGATGATGAAAAAGTTGATTGTCTTGGTGGCTTGGTACAGGGCCGTCCTTACAGTGACTATGAAAGGGATGATCTCCTTACTGGGACTGGACAACTAGTGAAGCCATAGCATGGAGAGGAGACTAGCTTACTTCGATCCTTTGATATTCCATTTGGAAGAATACTTCATCAAAGAAATATCAGTAGAGATACCATTATCAACTAAGACATGTTTTAAGTTATGCTTGTCAATTTGCAAAGTGATGACAAGGGTGTCATCATGTGGAAACTGCACAGTTTCGTGGTATAGATTGTCAAAACTTACAACAACCTTACGTCACTTGAAAGGTCCTTGAATGATGTTGGGCTGGCGTGCATATGCTTTCTGGGCATTGTTGGATGGCCTGCCAAAGCAAAGACTAGGTGAAATCATGTTGATAACCAGTGGGTACTTAGAAGGACCTTCATCTTGGCTCTTGGGAGTCCTAGCCTTGCAATTTGAGTGTCGGTTAACCCTCGCTTAAATTATTTATGTAGCCTCTTGCTATGAGCTTTCGATCCTGTTCTTGAGTATTTTGCAATCTTTCGTCAAGTGACCATGGTCATGTGAAGGTGGCAATAATGCTAGGGGTTGCATTGATTGCTAGGTGTCTTCATTGGTTTTGGCCATCAGAGAATTCCTTGACCCTTGATTTGGTTCAAGACGTCCTCGTGTGAAGCATTCAGGGGCTTGAAAGGTTGTCTCCTTCTTTCGACTCTAGAGCCCTTGTCCTCATTCTATGTAGCTCGAGGGTTAGATCGGTCTTGTTAGGATCAAGCGCTTACCACTGCACCAAAAGCAATTGTTGTTAGTAAAGGCGCAACTTTATTTCCTTATAGTCCTGGCACAACAGCCAGCGCACAAGGTCGAGTACACAAGGGAATAGATGGACGCAGCCAACCTCCGATCTGCCAACAATCCTTCCCCCAGATACACCCCTGGGGACTCGAACCCGTGACCTGCTCTGATACCAATTGTTAGGATTAAGCGCTTACCACTCGGCCAAAAGCTATAGCTGTTAGCAAGGGTGCAACTTTATTTCCTTAAAGTTTCTCAGAACCGCATCTAGCATAAGGGGCTGCACCCATCCCATAATAGGTGCCATGGGCAAGGATGTTAAGCCCATCGAATCCTAAGGAAGACGCTGACCAATTTTAAGGCTAACAATCTCCCCCCCCCAGTGTCAGCTGGGGGATTCGAACCCATGACTTGCTCTGATACCACTTGTTGGATCAAACGCTTACCACTCGGCCAAAAGCTATAGCTGTTAGTAAGGATGCAACTTTATTTCCTTAAAGTTTCTCAGAACCGCATCTAGCATAAGGGGCTGCACCTATCCCATAATAGGTGCATTGGGCAGGGATGTTAAGCCCATCGAATCCTAAGGAAGACGCTGACCAATTTTAAGGCTAACAGGCCTCGCCTCTTTGTCCCATGTACATCTTATTACTAAGGAGGTTAGCATCTTCCTCTGTACGAAGATACTACTCCACCCAATAAAAAAGGTCTCTCATATTCTCAAGCGGACTTTTGTTGAGCAAGAATCAAATATGAGTGTCAGGGCAAACTCTCCTACCCATGGCGACAAAAGAACGCCAGGTTTTGATTAAGAGCTTTTCCTTGTTGAAATTAGCATAGCAGAATTTCTAGGATACTTTAGGCTTTTGAGCTATGTGGAAAGGCACTAAGGAAGTTTTGCATTGTACACCGCTTCTGAGGAAGTTGTGCGAAAGGATTCTGTGAACAGTAGCCAACATGAGATGGACTTTGGTGGGATATGGTGGAATCACACGTAAGCAGTCCTTTCCAGGATGATGAGCAAAATGCAGCGCATAATTTGGTCTGGGATGAAGTGCTAATTCATGCAGGATGAAAATCATGCTAGGT
Organism: Escallonia herrerae; assembly: GCA_033070095.1. Taxonomy (NCBI): domain Eukaryota; kingdom Viridiplantae; phylum Streptophyta; class Magnoliopsida; order Escalloniales; family Escalloniaceae; genus Escallonia; species Escallonia herrerae. The sequence goes on along the minus strand of JAVXUP010002556.1, from coordinate 116,173 downwards.
GTTCAATTGGATCGCATGTGCCATCATGTGATTCGCATAGCGGCATCTTGGAATTGGCTAGAGTTGGGAAAAGTTAGATGTTTTCGGCAAAAGGACGATTGTTGATGATTGGGGCTATTTTGTTAAGCTTTCCTGTATAACATTCTTGAGCTACCAATCATGTTCAATGTATCTGGGGAGCATGTTTCATCGAGGCTTGTAGTTGCTTGATCGTCTTTTACGTGGCCTAATCAATGGTGAGCAAGTAACGCTACTCAGCCATTGTTTGAGGAAGAACGAAGGGCCCTACCAGAATGGTTATACTATGGGTGCAATGATCTATTAGGTTGGTGAACCAGACTGGTTGTGTGTGCACTATAGGTTCAGATAGGGCCAGTGTTTCAAGAGGAAGCTGATTGATGGCTTTGCCATGTTTTAGCGACTTGCTGTTCATGGAGTTGGCATAGATGGCGAATCGAAAGCCATCTGGAAATCTTGTTGCTTTGCTTGGCCTGGTCGACCGGATTGGATGTTTAGAGATCAACAACATGAGGTTGGTGATTATCAAAGCTAGTTCGTCCTACGGATAAGGCCAAAATGTTGATGTCAAATTCTAGAGAGATCGTAAAGAACTAATGAATAGATAGGGATCCAGCGGGGAAACTTTGATGTCTAAGTCAGGATACAGGAGATGAGAACTTAAAGTATGGAATTAGGGATTTTAGCATACCTCTGTAACATCCCAGAAATCCGGAGCTCCATCGCCTCTAACTCCCGGAACATTAACCTACCACATCACATCAAACCTGCTAGAACTTGTTTTCTAACACATACTTCAAAGTATCTAATCCGATATCAACTCAAATTCTTCAATTACAAGATTACAAAACTGCTTAAATTCAAACCCTTAAAACCTAGGTTCTTGACAAACTCAAGTCCTTAGAGAACGAGTTGACAGTACCGGCCCACGCAGGGATCTCACTACACAGTAGTGGTGGGCTCACCGGAATCTCATACAGACTCTAAACCCCATTCCCGAGCATGCTACAGATGATCATCACCTGCAAAAGGGAGTCAAAAGAAGGGTGAGCTTTTGAAAGTTCAGTAAGGTCGTACAAGGAAAATGAAAGAATTACAAAACGATTCAAAAGAATCTAACAAACGATGATTTCCAAAAAAATCTTTCAAACAATGTAAATAGCTCGATCAAAATTCATTATAAATAGATACCAAATCAAACAATAACAATCACGACGGGTTCCAAAACAATCAATAAAAGATCAATTTCAAAGCCATCAATCCAAAATACAATGATGGTTTTCCAAAGGCTTTCAAAATGAGTTCAAAGGCAATCTGGGGAGGGATTTCAAACAAGCACAAACCGTTTAAGACAGTCCTTTCTGGTCATTTTTGTAATGATCATTGTAAGATGTAAAGTAAATAAATTCAGTGACATTGATACTGGGCAGTTGCATAAGTCAGTATGCGATGCCATTCAGGTAAAGCCAGTATGGTATACATATGCATGATGTACGAATACTAGTCCCACTGGGTACTTACTAGCCTACGTTCCACGCAGGATTCAAATCAGCCTTATAACGCCTCCCCATAGTACTATTTCCCAGGTCAACACAAAATCAACAATATCAATCAGTATTAACATGAACTCAGATCACCAAAATCAATTAGGGTTTCAATAACAAATAAACATACTGCTATAATTCATCACTCGAAAATCTAGAATAATCACTAATAAACCGCAAGCACGATTACAAATGTTTATCGAATTTGGACATAATAGTTTAGAAGAAAGAATACAACAATTATCGAATTGCCCAGCATGCAATAACAAGCGAGCATCGATAAGATTTCTAAATAATCGATTCAGGTTCAATGTTGGGGTTTTCTTGGTAATAACATGTTGATATCAATACATAATTCAGTGTTCGACATAATCCATAAGTAAATCAAAAGAATACTTACAAGTACGAGTTATCGAAATAAGCGTTCGGACGAAAGTTCTTACCTAGGGTTCAGATAGAAACCCTTACTTGGATCCGCAGCTAAACTATCTAACCGAAAATTCTGTTGCTTTAACCTAAATAGAATAATCTAATCATCATGTTAAAGCCTACATATTGATATTATAACTTAATATGGACTCACGCATATTTCCAAAATGAACCTCCCTCGCCGGATATGTAAAATTATCAAAATGCCCCTTAGGTGTAAAATTACCAAAACACCCATCTAACACTTAAATCCCAAAAACAGCCTTCCCATAAGTAAGATCAATCAAATAACTTTACTGTATGTGAATTTACCCAAAAATACCCTTCTTAGGTAAAATTATCAAAATACCCCATCGAGTGGCAAATTATCAAAATACCCCATAGGGTTTTCGGCAACGAAAAAATTTCAAAATATCTTCAAACACTAATTTAAGCATCTTGAAGTTATTTTTGGGTTAAAAATTATTTTAAAAAATTTTCGTCTGAAAATCCTCAAATCGATGTCCAGACCGAGTGCTGAGAAGTCGGTTCGGCTAAAAAAATAGCTATTGTCTTCGAAATGACGCAAAATTTTTAGCTAATGAAACATATCAATAAAATAATATTCTCCTAAAATTTTCAGATTAAAATAACTTAATTTGCAATGTTAAATAAATCAAGAGTTTCTCCTAATCAATAACCTAATTTAGCATCCTTTGTGGACTTTGAAAAATCCCAAAAAATTTCACAGTGTACGTCTCATAAAAATAATTGGGGGTTATTGTTTTGTACTTTGTCAAATTCTAACCCTAGCTATTTATAAAAATTTGAATTCAAAACTGCCTAAATAATTTTTCTACTATTAGTGACAATTACAAGTACTGTTCAGATTCACACACACACACTAATTCACCTAAAACACACACACTTCATCTTCCTCACTTCACTGCTACACTCAGACCTGCAATTTCACATATACACGCATACTGATACACTCTGAAACACTCACCACAAACACTTGAACACATTCTACTTTCTAAAATCCACACACTAACACCCAATTACACACAATCACTCACACAGGCATAACACAAACCTTCAAAACACACTTGTCCACACATTCTGCTACTGTTCGAACACACTCACAGACCCTCGACAATACGCACAAGCACACACTCAATTCACACACAGAATCAGCCATGTTACTGCTTCCCCTACCCCTTTCCTGCAAGAACACACACACAAAGAACCTAAAATACACACAACAGTTTATACGCGCGCACACACATACTGAACACACTAAAATACACACGAAGGGGTAAAAGAATTACCCTTTGAGAATTCTTCCAAAGATCCCTAGTTCTATATGATTTTCCCTTGCCTGAACCCTCTACTTTCTTCTTCCTCTTTTGGCAGCTCGGGATTTTTGGGATGTTACAGCTATCCGTCATGTCTGGCGTGCATATTTATAGTGAAAAAAGGCTACCTTATCCTATGAGGAGACAATCACTTGATGATTATCCTAAGAGGGGGATCCTTGATGAGCAAGGATACTTATTAGATTAGGAGTTAGGTGTTAACCCGGGTTGAATGTCTAATCCAAATAGAGTAGTCATAATCATAATGTGCCCCTGTGTGACGAGTGCCACGCTAAGAGTGGCCATGTATTTTTCTTTCATATCAGACTTCATCCCTTTTTCGAATTGCAACCATTGTCATTTAACACTATTTGCTTTCTTTAAAGAAAAATAAGTGGGCATTTGCCCCTATGAGATTGGTTGTGTCCTTGACCGCCAACAAATCTATACAGAACAACTTATCGTATGAAAAAGAATTTTACAGAAAAATGGTCTTGTTGCTCATAGCATAAAAACTTAAAGAAGTCACATCTTTGACAAAGGAAAGAAAAATCGATACCCATTTCTATATCTATACAGAGCATATATAAGCGAAGCATGGGCTTCCAAGGGCGCCACCCCATCATGTACGACTTCTTAAGTTTGTTATAGTACAAGCCAAACACCTAGAGTTTTATATATCTTATTTATTAGAATTTGCACGTATAACAAGACTCAAAATTGTATTACGTATAAAACATGAAAATCAAATCCACACCTCCTAAAACTCTTCTTTAATATGGATCTTAAATTTAATTTGAAGGACCTAAAAACACTCCAAGAAATATAAAGTCAAAAAATCAATTTTGACTCCTAGAAATATAAAGTCCAAAAATCATATTTAGATTCAAACATTTTACTTTGCAAACTCGAACATTTAATTGGTCAATATACTAAGCTATTAGGACTTGATTTTAACTAGTATCACCTAAAAAACTGAAACAAGGACGTGAACACTATAACATAAAGGGAAATTATAATTAGAAGTGAAATTGCAAAAGGTAAACTTTAGAAAACCCCCTGTGGTTTACATTGTCGTCTTACTTAACTCTTTAGGGTTTTAAGTGACACTTAACACCCTAACTTTTTGAAAAGGTTGCAATTGGACCCAAAAGTTTTGTTGTTTTCAAAAAAGTGGGCTTTGTTCCACCGTGCCTATCACGTGCCTTTTTGGAAGGGCAAACCCGTCAACATACAAAAGAATCCCCTCTACCACCCTCTACACCCACTCTGTCTCATCCACCTTCATATACTCTTCCTACATCCTCTCCCCACCCACTCCCTCTAGCATTCACCCATCACCCCCACTCCTTCTCTTCTCTCCCACTATTTCCTCTAAGCTCCCCACATCGTCTTCATCTCCTCTCTATCGTCTCCTCATCTAAACCCATCAAACTCCTTCACATTTTATCCAAATCTAGTCTTTCTTGATATCCCCAAATCTATCATATCCCCAATAAAAAAAACCCACTGATCACACTTAAAGCTACGCATACAACATGAACTCAACCTACTTCTCCATTCTTTCAGAAGCTTTATCCACCTGGAATTGGGAAAACATTTATCTTCCATCTCCCATAGACTTTGAGTTCTTTAAAGGCAGCAAATATGACCAAAAATTCTCAAATACTCGGTATCCAACTATCTTAAAGAGGACAAAGCCTTAACCTAATCAATTATAGATATGACAATCACCACTTGAATTCTGGTGAGGAATTAGAGATGAAGAGAAATGATGTACAGTGCAACGAGTGTATAAATCAGGAGCCCTCCACCAAAAATATGAAGGAGTGTGATGGATTTAGGCTAGTGGTGGCGAAGGGAGGAGGTAGAAAGGATGTTGGGAGCTTGGAGGAAGAGGTATTTGGGTAGAAGGAGGGGCGAGGGTGGTGGAGGGAGGGGGACATGGGGAGGAGATGTAGGGATGAGAGGTATTGAAGGTGGATGAGATAGAGGTTGGGTGCGAATTATGGTTTTCATAAGTTGAAGTAGTTTTATTATTCATGAAGATTCGGAAAAAAAAAAACCTTCAGAATTTGCTATTTCTTTGTTCCAAAAGCCTTTTGGATTGTATTAGTCAGTTTTAACTCGTTCTATGTTACAGCAGTAATTTGAAAGAATTCTTGAAAGTTCTGGAGTATTTTGCAAGTCTTGTAAAGCCTATAACCCTAACTGCCCCTGCGTTAACAACATTTTTGTCGCTATTAAATTAAGACTTGTTCTCGACTTTATGGTGCTATAGGCATCATGGTCTCTGTCAATCCAAGGACGTTATCTATTGTAATATCCCACATTGGATGTGGAATAGTATGAGATGACCCTTATAAGACCTTGTCAAGGAACTCATAAGTACCTACTTGGCTAACCCTTTTGAGGGAGGCAATGCTCTGTGGTGGGGCCATGGACCAAGTCGTTACATCTATCGTCCAACTGGTACAATATCTACATTATCGCTCCTACTCTTGCTCGAGTTGTTAACTCGGGTCTCATTCATCTTATTCTCTATACATATACATCTAAATACACATATATACATCTCTTTACTATATATAAAGCTAACACCATTTGGTAGTTGCTGTAACGTTATTTTGATGTTATATACTTACATGCTTAAAATTTTGAGATTTGGTATCATAAGAATTTTCATTGAAAGTAACATAAGGGGAAATATATAAAAACAAAATAACTACCTTAAAGGACTGGTTTGGTTTCTAAAAATTATATACTTACATCCTTAAAATTTTGAGATTTGGTATCATAAGAATTTTCATTGAAAGTAACATAAGGGGAAATATATTAAAACAAAATAACTACCTTATAGGACAGGTTTGGTTTCTAAAAATTAAAATCCGTTTACAAAAATATGTTAAAACCATGTTCACGTTATAAAATTCTCATATTCCTAACTTAATTTTTGCACATGCATCGCGTGGCCATGATAGCTATCTATACGACTTATAAAAGGAGTAACCATGTTGGAGTAACATCTCTTTTTGTGTTACATGCTCTCTTGAACGACAAGTGACAGACTAGCTCAGCGACACATATCACTATAAAATTTAAGTTTAAAAAAAGTAAAAACTACTCTTTGGTAATCAACTTCTAATTTGATAACTTTTACTTTTTCTCTTTGCACACAAAAACTAGTTTACGATAAAGCCAACACAACTTTTTGCTCAAAAAGATGCTTTTGGTGTTCAGATAAATGTTACAAATTTATAGGAAAATAATCACATGTTTGAAACCAATTAATTATTTATTTTTCTTATTAAGAGTTAGCAATTATATGAGTAATCACATTGTGACATAACTTGTGAAACTGAATTCTTAACCGATCCATTAAATCATGACCAGATGTTCCTAGCAATTGACCACCTTGATGTCCTTTATAGATTACTTTACTTTTAGTATGCCAATAACTAGGCATAATTTTTTACTTATTATGAAATGAAGACAACTTGTGAAACTGAAATGTCAGTAACCGCATTATGACATAACTTGGGAAACTGAAATGTCCGTCGTTCCACTAAACCATGACTAGGCGTTCTTACAAATCGACCACGATGATGTTAGATTATTTTACTTTCATTATGCTAAAACCCAAGTGTAATTGTTTTTCGTGTTATGTTAGATGTGTTTTATGTTCTACAGCCTGAAACTGAAGAACAGTGGTTTATGCAGTGCCTTTTTGCTACTGAGGTGTCGAAGCCGGTCATGAAAAAATTGCATATTAATGTGACATTGAATTCACGGCATCAGGTGTTCAAACATGATGTACAACATTTTAGAAGGAGCTGCAAAGCCAAATCTTGTGAGCTACCGATGGCAGTCACATGATATGGTATTTGGCAAGAAAGGAACATAAAAACTTTTTAGTAGCAAAGCTCCATTGTCCAAGGCTATTTCTTTGTAATGCAGCAGTGGGCTAGATACAGGGTATACAGTTGGAAAAAAAGTCATCGGTACTGCTTAAAATCAAGATCTATGCTCAGCTTGGGAGATTGATGAACAAATCTCGTTGGTTGCTCCTTGAAATGTGACCAACTCCTGAGTAGTAGATGTGTGTGATTTGTTAGAGTGTACACTAAGTTTGTTTTGGATGTAATACCAAAAATTATATGTTTGTTTGAATGACAATACAGTAAAGGGACTTTTCACCAAAAAAGAAGAAAAAAATGAGAGCAACTTAATTTTCTTCAGAATGCATATTGAATAAATGACGTTTATGATAATGTGTTTGTGACCAATATAATAAAGTTGTTACTTGAATCGGTGGTCATCACACATAAGCCGGATGTGCCTTCCCGATAGTACTACTCTTTCTGTCCCACATAAATTAATCATATTATCTTTTTGGGTCATCCTACAAGAATTGCTTACTTTTCAAAATAAGAAAGATTCTGTAAGTATTTTTACGTATTTATCCTTTTTATAATTTTTTATTCTATTTCTCTTTCCACATTTAACTCTCCACCAACTCATTTTTTCTCTCCTGGCCCACCTCCTTACACTTTTTTACTCTATTTATCTCTTCACATTTAAGACTCCACTAATTCATTTTTTTTCCACTGGCCCGCTTTCTTCCCCTCTTCTTTCTAGAAGGTAAAATAGAAAACAAACAATATATATAACCAATATCCGTAATTTGCATAAAAAAATTATCAAATTATGTGGGACATAGGGAGTATTATTAAGGGAGAACATTCTTACAATGAACTATTTTTTGAACTTTCAACTATATTCCTTCATAATACACAAATCTAATTATATACATAGTAAAAACTAAGATATTATAATTTTTTTCTATCCTACTTGGCATGCTTGTCATTGTGTCATTTGGTATTCAACAAATCAAATTAATTTCACATTCCTCTCTCTTCCATGTCAACATGGCCCCTTAAAACCAATTTATGTGATTATGCCAAAACTCTCTCTCTCTCTCTCTCTCTCTCTCTCTGTGTGTGTGTGTATGTGTGTGTGTGTGTGTTTAAATTTATCACTCATTCTAGTCTTATACAAACCTAAGATTTGGTATTTAACAAACCTAATCTCCCTCATTTTATTTCATTGTAAGTCATATGCAATTTTACCTCTAAGATTTCATATCTTTTAAACTCTTCTTGATGAGTTTTATTCATATGAGTTACAATTATGCACCATTATAAATTGTACTAGTTTTGATTCTATGCGTTGCATACGAAGCCACAACTGTCAAAATACTGATTCAGAGATCTCGTACTTGTACCCCTAATAACAATAACGAAATTGATAAAAACAAAAAAATATTTTAAAAAATATTTTCTCCTTTTTATATGACTTTTTTAACCAATTTTTGTCGTTAAAAATAAATTTGAGTAGTAGTTTTTAGCTTTTAGCAACAAATGAAGATGAAAAATAGTATATGAATGATTGAAATAGTATGTCCCAACTAATAGCATAACAATGATCATACTAATAATAATAACCAGTGTAATGAGATTTGTATTATCCAAGGCCACCAACAAAAAAAAAATTCACAAATGATTGAAAATAAAATGGGTGAGTAAACTACATATATAAACTTGTAATAAAATAGAAGGAGGGAGATTATGTTAGTTAGAGAATAAAACTGATAGAAAACATTGGGCTTCTCTAAACAATAGAAAAGCTTAAATAATTAAGGCGATGTATAGAGAATTAGTTTTGACAAATCTTAGGAATGAATAAGATTTCAAGATATAAATAATACTTTTAAGTGGTATATGTTGACATGAAAGAGATAGAAATGTAGAATCTATGTAGTTGGTTGAATTTCAAATGGCAAAAAGAGATTTAAATCAAATTGAATGAGAGAGAGAGAGAGAGAGAGAGAGAGAGAGAGAGAAATCCAAATCATTATTATAAAGATGAGTAAATTCATATTGCTTTAAAAAGTTAAAATATAAAAGTCCACGTGGTGAGTTAAGAAAGTGTCAAGGCAGGGCAGTGACGTGACCACTTTCTCTCAATTTCGGCTTTTATATATAATTAGATTTCACATGACAAATATGATTTAAAAATCTAAAATATAAAAAAGAAAAAAAAACAAACATCTAAAATAGGTCACTTTCAATTTTTTATAACTTGCTCATTTCTCTAGTTTTGGCTGTTTTGCACATGAATCATATGTGCCACAACTAATACGCTACTAAAACAAATAGGGCATTTACCGACGGATTTTTACATGCATCACACGTGTTACAAAAAACACTTCTTTTGATGTAACATAACTATCCCAAAATTATGACACTTGAATTCTAAAAAAAAATTAAAGAAGTGACAAAATAAAAATTTTAATTAGCAGGTGTGTAACACCCCATAATCTTGGGTTGGTTTTGCGGTAAAAAAAATAATTAATTATTTATTTTACCTTTAGAGACGATTTGGTGAGCAATATATTTGTAAAACATATTTTTTAAACGAAATATTGTAGATTAGTGGAGCTAGGCGTTATACTTTATGACCCTTAGTGACAAATTTATTTTAGATACCATAAGTTATAATTTAATTTTAACAGTTATAAGTAATATTGATTGAAGTGTTTAGTGGCGATTAGCGTGACCGAAACTTTATTAATAATTTTTAGTGACCATTTCTACGCATATATAGTAACAATGCGCATAATTAATATTTTATCCACAACAATTAGCGACTTTTAGCGATGACTAGTGAAACAGGATTATGTAACAACCCTTTCAGTTTTGCTAGCCCATAAAAATTATTGTAAATAATTAATTTGGACCTTTATGTAATAATAGGAAGCTGTGGGTAAAAATTAGAATAACCAACAAAAGTTAAGGGGCTTTTTGGTAATTCTCAATCTAGGGTTTATATAAATATAAACCCGTATAAACTGAGCAGTTGTTTCCCCCACAGTCCTCTCCTCATTCCGACTTACGGTATAGAAAGGAAGATTGAGTGAAAGAGAGATCAGAGAGTGGCGAAGGAAATTCCAGCAATCAAGAAAATCTTTCCAGTAAGACTTGCTTTGAAATTCATGTCTTATATATATGTATATATTGTGAAAATGTGTATGGATGGGTGTACCGTGTGGTGTTAAGGGGCTGTAAAGAAATTTGGACTGTGGGTTGCAGTTGCCATGGTTGAGGGATCCGAGGGAGGGGGTGGGGCAGCCATGGCTGCTGTGAGAGAAGGGAGTGGCTGTTCAGCCATGGGCTGTCGTGGGTTGCAATATATGAGTGTATAGTGAAGGGTGATGACTGTAGCAAATATAGCCCTGAGAGTGCCCATGTGTATTGTGTATGTTTGGTGGGTGTAAGAGATATATATATATATATATATATATATATATATATATATATATATATATATATATATATATATATATATATATATATATATATATATATATATATATATATATATATATATATATAGGGAGCTGATCCATTGATAGCGCTAGCAAAATAGGAGAAGTTGCTAGCGCGATCTGGCCGTCCATCCCAAAAGATGGACGGCCCAGATATTTTTTTTTTGTGTTTTTTTAAGTACGTCCGCTACATTTTGTAGCGGACAATTTTTTGCATTTTTTGACAATAATACCCTCCGAGTCCGTCCGCTACATAATGTAGCAGACAAGTTTTTAAACTTTTTTTCTCTTTCTGTCATTAATGTTCTGACTTTTTTTTTCTCTCTCTTTCTCTCCCGTCCGCTACATAATGTAGCGGACAAGTTTTCAGACTTTTTTTTCTCTTTCTGTCATTAATGTTCAGACTTTTTTTCTCTTTCTCTTTCTCTCTCCTTTTGTGGTCATTTTTCTGTCACCTTTCTGACTTTAGTCTCTTTCTCTTTCCTTCCTTTTGTGGTCATTTTTCTTACTAACGCCCTTAACCTTAACCTATTCGCTTTTATGTGAACCCTTTGTTCTTCCGAGATATGAGTTTCGGCAGAGCTGCAAGCTGTATTGTCTGGCACATGATTTCGTAGTTCTTTTGATGAAAGAGAGGACACCTCAGCAGCATTAACCTCATCCACAAGGCCTGAGATGGCTCCTGCTGATGAAGCCAATGCTAATAGTGACTATGTTGTTTCAGGTGGAAATTTATTTGCAGAAACCCATTCCTCATCTTGACCAAAACATTGGAGTCTGCCCAGAAAGAGAGAGAGAGAGAGGAAATGAGGGGAGAGGACGAAAGAGAAGAAAGAGAGAGAGAGAGATCAAAAAGAAGAGAAAGGAGAGAGAGAAGAGTCAGAGCTTTAATGAAGGGGAGAGAGAGAGAGAGAGAGAGAGAGAGAGAAAAAGATATGAGAAAAAAAGTCTAAAAACTTGTCCGCTACATTATGTAGCGGACAGGAGAGAGAGAAAAAGAAAAAAAAAAGTCAGAACATTAATGACAGAAAGAGAAAAAAAGTCTAAAAACTTGTCTGCTACATTATGTAGCGGACGGGAGAGAGAGAGAAAAAAAAAGTCAGAACATTAATGACAGAAAGAGAAAAAAAGTCTGAAAACTTGTCCGCTACATTATGTAGCGGACGGACTCGGAGGGTATTATTGTCAAAAAAATGCAAAAAATTGTCCGCTACATAATGTAGCGGACGTACTTAAAAAAACGCAAAAAAAAAGATCTGGGCCGTCCATCTTTTGGGATGGACGGCCACATCGCGCTAGCAACTTCTCCCATTTTCCTAGCGCTATCAATGGATCAGCTCCCATATATATATATATATATATATATATATATATATATATATATATATATATGTTTCCAACTTATTCTGGTCGCACTGGGGATCCTATTTTACATGACACGTCCGCACAAGCAACAGTAAATATTCAATACTTCCAACCGGTCAAACATGCACGCTTAAGTCACGTGCACTTTTCACTTTTTATACGTGACTTCATCACTAAGAAACTCATTCTTGCGCGACTCCTCATCGCGCTCTGACCATCACATGCCGCACCACGCTCGTCGGCGTGCCTTGGCACTTGCCAAAGGGGGTCGGCCTTGGCCTTCCCTTTTGGGGTCGGTGTAATACCCCAAAACTTTTCTTTTCATTTTGCGAAATTACTATTTTTGAATAAATAAGTTTGTGGTCTTTTTGATGATATTGAGAAAATGGTTTGGGTTTGTATCTGAAATTTTCAATCGAATGAAAAGTGGTTTCATTCGAATCTCAATGAAGGGAAATGGTGTTTCAGAGTTTTTGAAGTTTTTGGTCGACTTAAAAGTTTCAAGTCGAATGAAAACTAGTTTTCGGTCGAATGAAAATAGTTTGGCTTCAAATGAAAATGGGTTTTGCTTCAAATAAAAAGATTTTGTGTGTGAAAATGAACTACTGAAGTTTTTAGTCGACTGAAAAAATTTAATAAAAAATAAAAATTAAACAGTAACTTTTAGTTGAATTAAACTTTTTTTTGGTTGAATTGGAAGTGTTTTCATTAAAGGTATTTTCGGTCGACTTAAAGGTGATTTTCGGTCGAATAAAACCTCAAGATTTTAGGAAAGACATTTTCACGGTTGAAGGATTGAGTGGACCGAAAACTATTTTCGGTCGAATGCAAACTTGAATTTTGTCTCATATAATTAGTGTTTTAATTATTTCATTCCTAGCCCTTTTGGGTTATCTGTTTCTTTTCTTCTCCTTTGTGCGAGAGACCGAGAAATAGAGAAAAGGCTTGGAAGGTTTGGAAGCTCTAAGGAAGAGCTTAAGGATTTGTGGCTCTCAAAAGGCTTGATTAAGGTAAGGGTTTAATCTTCGAAGTTAAAATCAGCGATTGACCAATCGCTCATGTAAGTCTTTAGATCCATTTGAAATCCAAACTTCTTCAAATAGAGTTAAGTAGTTCTTCTTCTCCTCTGCTTTGAACTTTGTTTTGAATTTGTTCTCAATGATATGACTAGTGAAAAATCAAATTCCTTCAAGTTTGTTTGACCTCAGAATTTGGTATATGGATATCGTTCGTTTCAGTAATTAATAGTTATCATTATTTTGTAAACTTTGTATATTATTTGACATGTCCGATATTTGATAACGGTTATTTTGAAATTTTGTTTTGGTAATTTTATGAGCCATGTCATAGTGTATGTGACTTATTTTCGACTTACCCACGTGAAGTGAAACGTGAGCTAGCTAGGGGAGTTGAGTTAGAGATCGCATCTTACTTTCTGAACCGGCCTCATATGTCAGGAATGAAATATGTGACCACTTTCTGAATGGTTCTTTAATGTCTGTCTCTGTACTTAGATATATTTTGACATTTAATATTTGGTCCGATAATGTTTGTCTCCGTACTCAGATATATTTTGACATTTAATATTTGGTCCGATAATGTCTGTCTCTGTACTTAGATATATTTTGACATTTGATATTTGGTCAGATAATGTTTGTTTCCGTATTAAGATTATTTGATATTCGATATTTGATCTGATAGTGTCTGTCTCCGTACTCAAATATATTTTGACATTGGATATTTGGTCTCACCTCTGTTCAGTCAAAACTGGTATGCCTTTAAAATATTGTCTTTCAGATATAATTTGACATTTGAAATTAGATTTGGTGTCTGTTTCGTTAAAACTTTTGGGTCTGACTGTGTATTCATAAATGTTTTCACATTCGAAATCTGGGTTGATTATCCGTTCCGTTGGAAAAATTTTATGCCTCCGAAATTGTTTCGCAGATGTTTTTGTTCCCCATTGATTGGTCCTTTGAGTGACCTTACTAGTCATTTGGCTCATTCCCTTATTGTTCTTGCTTTCAGCTGATTAGTAGGTAGGATTTTGGATTTGAAGGGCTACTAGCTGTGTGACCAAGGGTTAGCTACCTTATTTCAGAGTTAGTGTTGACATTTAAATGTAACAATTAAGATAAGTTGGTATCATTTAGGTTTTGTTTTGAAACTCCGTGTTGGAGAAACTTTTGGATTGTATAAAAGCTTTGGGCCCCTATGTAAGATATTGATGCATTTTGGGAATTATTAGTGCATGCTCTGATTTACCGTTTGGGAGACTTCTGATAATTATAAGGCTTTTTTTGATTTCCGCTTATTCGGTGTTAACGCTCCGTATTTAAATTTCAGGGCATTACAGTCGGCCTCGGCCTCCCCTTGGGGTTGGCCTTGGCCTTCCCCCAAGGGTTGATCTTGGCCTTCCCCCAAGGGTTGGCATTTGGCCTTCCCCTTAGCACTTTCACTAAGTTTGGATTCGCCCGTCGCCTGGATCCGCGACCCCCGTCGCCCGTCACCCGGACGTCATCTCTGTGACCCCCTGTCACCCATCGTCTTGACGTCATTTCCATGACCCCCGTCGCCGGACGTCATCTCAGTGACTTCCATTGTCCGTCGTCCGGACGTCATCTCCGCGACCCCCATCGCCCGAACGTCATCTCCATGACCCGTCGTCTATCTTCCATATGTCATCTCCGTGACCTTCATCGCCCGTCGTCCAGATGTTATCTCTGCGACCCCCATCGCCCGCGTGCCGCACTTTAACACTCCCGGGCTCTCTGTCGCATTACCATGCCCTCGGTACCATACACACTTCGCCTCGCCCATGCACCGTGCCACTGATACAGCCATGCCCTGAGGCTCTCTGTCATAATGTCATGCCCTCGGGCACCATACACACTCTGTCGCGCCCATGCGCCGTGCTGCTGATACAGCCGTGCCCCCAGGCTCTCTTTCAAAATGTCGTGCCCCTAGGCACCATACACACTTCACCGTACCCGTGCGCTATCTCCATGACATATGCCCCGGCACTAGCTATTGTCCCACGTCGGTCATTGCCATGCCCATGCGCACAATCATGTTACATGCCCTCGAGCACCACTCTCATTCACCACACCATGCGCCCCTGCTATGGACGTGGAACATGCTTCGACCCACTCCCGGAGTGTGCAGCATCCCGCGGGGATAGGCGACTCTATGGGGACACTATCTCCGCCAGGGAGCTTTTCAACTCCCCTTCTGCCAAGTATAAGGCTCCTCCGGGATGCTACCTTGGCCCGTCGGGTAGACGGCTCCTCCGAGATGCTACCTTAACGCGCTCCGAGTACTCCGACATAAGGACTCACCCGTGGAGATAGGCGACTCCTCCGGGACACTTTCTTCGCCAAGGAGTTTTTTAACTCCTCTTTAGTCAGGTAGACGGCTCCTCTAGGATGCTACCTTGACGCGCTCTGAGTGCTCCGGCACAAGGACTCACCCGTGGGGATAGGCGACTCTTCCGGGACACTATCTCCGCCAAGGAGCTTTTCAACTCCCCTTTTGCCAGGTAGATGGCTCCTCCGGGAAGCTACCTTGACTCGCTCTCAGTGTTTTGGCACAAGGACTCACCCGCGGGATAGGCAACTCTTCCGGGACACTGTCTCTGTCACGGTGTCTTCGTGACTGGCCTACGTGCTCCGGCACTGGAGGCTTGCGTCGGCACCCCTAGGGACTATGACCCCCGGGTCACTCTAAGACGGGAGCAGGTCTTCGGAGGGCATCGCGCCTAGTCCGCCTAGCAATTGGGCATCGAGTCTTCCCCATCGCTGCCAGGCCTGTGGGACTCCACAAGGGCTTGGATTGGTGGCTAGATCAAGGGGTTCTCTGGCTACACTAGCGTTGTGGGAGCCAGTTTTCCCATAGAGACGCTGTGGACCCCTCGGTGACGTGTCACTCCCTGGGAGCATCACATGTCGCGTGATGACATCATTATCTCAACCTCTATAAATAGGGGTCTTGAGAATTCATTCGGGAGAGAACATTTTCAGAACATATTTCACTTTCTCACTCTAGAATTTTTGAGGGAGAAACATACATGATCCTGACTTTGGACCTAAGCATCGAACTGTGACTGTCATCGTGTATTCATTCCGCGCCATCACCCTCGCAGCACTACCACACTCAGGCTCTGCCTGGGAAGCCTTGGTCTCTGCCCTTGTTCCATCCTTGTTGTACCCCACATCAACATACTTGGAATCTGACTCGGACTGCATTTCTTGTGGCACCTCCACGTCGACTGCGAACCCACTTTCCTTGGCATCATATATATATATATATATATATATATATATATATATATATATATATAGGGAGCTGATCTGTTGAGAGCGCTAGCAAAATAGGAGATCTTGCTAGCGCGATCTCCACCCCTTCGGGATGGACGGCCCAGATCCTTTATTTTTGCGG
Organism: Escallonia herrerae; assembly: GCA_033070095.1. Lineage (NCBI taxonomy): Eukaryota > Viridiplantae > Streptophyta > Magnoliopsida > Escalloniales > Escalloniaceae > Escallonia > Escallonia herrerae. The sequence continues at coordinate 99,656 of JAVXUP010002556.1, read as the reverse complement.
CGCTGTCAGTCGTCCGCTACACTATGTAGCGGACGGACCTTTTTACCATCTTACCCCTGCTCCCCCGTCCGCTACACTGTGTAGCAGATGGCTTTCTTGGCCCCACATTGACAGCCAAAAAGTCGTCCGCTACACTGTCTAGCGGACGATTGTTTTCGTCAAATCAGTTGTCACATCAGTCCTGTCGATGCACAACTGTTACTTTGTCCTTATCCCATCGTCCGCTAGACAGTGTAGCGGACCGTTTTTACCTTTCATTACTTCGAAACCCTTATTCATTCCTTTGAAACTGCTATTCATTCCTTCTTCTCACAATTCTTCTAGCGGCGTTGGCAAGTAGATCGGCGCAATTTCTTCTCAAGAAATCTTTTAATCGACGAATTAATCACGTAAGTTCACAAACCAATCCTTTATTTGTTCATAATCTAGAGTTGTTATCGCGGCTTATGCATGATTTTGAATGTGTGCGCGGTGCATTGTGCTAGCGTTTGTCAATGTATCTATATATATATATATATTATATAAGTGTATTGCGTATTATTTGTTCATGTGATTTCACTTGTAAAATCCATTCCGTGTCTGTTTGTATCTATGTACATTGCATATACACAGCATGTGAACTTATGTGAGTATTATCTGATCACATGCTAGCGTTGACTGTGCTAGCGTTGTATGTTTGAGAATGTTTACGCTTCCAACCTTGCCGTTTTGCATAATTTCAGTTGCAAAAAATGGATTTCAACCCTGGACCAGAAGATCCGTCCGTATTATACGACCAAGCAAACCATATCAGTACGCTCATATGGGATGGTGGAGTAAGATACTTATTTTATCAACTTTGTTATTCTTGGGAACGTTGTATATCGTTTAATTTGCTTAAATTGTATTTATTAATTCGTAGGAAAGAGCACTTCTCAACACGGTAGAAGTATCCGATAATTTTAAAGCATGGAAATTGAACAGAACCCAGAAAAGATTACTGCGTGGGATTGGGTTTGGGATTTTCACGCATGGGCAGATCTTTCAACAACTTGACCGGCACTTAATAGGTGCCCTTGTTGAAAGGTGGAGAAGTGAAACGAATACGTTTCACTTCCCTCTCGGAGAGCTGACAATTACCCTAGAAGATGTAGGGTTCATCTTAGGGTTACCGGTGACGGGGCGGCCGGTAATAGCTCCTCCGTCGGAAGCAACGAATAAGAGGACCGCTAGGGACTTCTTTACTTCGATACCCCAGGATCAATTTAGCACTGGTGGTATCAAGTTGAAATGGTTGGTAGATACCTACAAGGTTCTGCCGGATAACTACACGGATCAGATGCTTGTGCTGTACACACAAGCTTTCCTCTTGTGGGTGATGGGGGCAATTCTGTTCCCAACAACGTCGAAGAATACCGTCAGCGTCAAATATTTACCGTTGTTGGGTAACCTGCTGGAGGTTGGGGATTATGCCTGGGGAGCGCAACTCTTGCGTACCTGTACCGAGCATTGCACAAGGCAACGAGGCCCGACTCCAAAGCGATATGTGCATGTCTCTCGCTATTGCAGGTATATCATACAATTCTTGATTACGTGCTCGTTTCTTTTTTTTTGGGTTGAATTGACAATAAAATTTGACGATACTTTATTTAATTTGTCTTTGCTCTCAGGTGTGGTCTTATGAACACCTTGCTACCGGCGCACCCAGGCGTAGGGACGGAACCGATAATGTGTGGCCTCGGTTGTGCGCCTGGGAGTACAGCCGGAAGGACAGCCACTACCAGATCCCCATCACAACATTACGTACTATCGGGGGGAGCTCGACTCGTTATCTCCTGGCCAGATGCGATGGGCACCGTACAAACATTTGGCGCGACGGGTGGGAGAGTCGTTCGTCTTCACGCTCTCCGGGTTGCAACGCACACCCCTGATCCACTTCGAGGTCGCAGAGTGGCAGCTGCCAGATCGCGCTATGCGCCATTTTGAGTGCCTGCAAGGGTTGCCAGCCGGCGCGCCGGATATGAGGCTTAACAGGAACCCACCGGGTGTCGGACGGTTTGGCAAGGCAAATGCGCACGACTTGTGCGCACGAGAACTTGAGGTTTAGGATTCCGGGCAGTACAATGGGTGGTACTACCGCATCACCCGGAGGAGAGTAGCTCCAGTAAGGTTTGAACGCGGGGAGAAGTACCACCCTAGGGGTCAGATCGATGAGCACATGGCATACAATCTGGTAAGTTGGCCAATAAGTGCTTTAATTGAACTTGATGATTCTAACTGTGTATGAAGTTACTTATTTATTATCTCTTTGGATGTAGGTTAATGCCTCGTTCGCCTTCTTCCAGAAGTTGAGCGAGCGGAAGGATTTGGTGGATGCAATGGGCGAGGAGCTTCGCCAACAGGCTGATGCGTTGGCGTATGGCTGCGGGAATTTTTGACACCAAGCATCGGGCCAGCCTTCCGGCGTCAGCCCGGGAATGGGTTATCCGGGGTGGCAGCCCCCATATGTGAGCGAGGGATACACCGATCCCTCGGGACAGACTTCGGGAGTGAGCCAGGGATATGGTGGTCCCTCTGTACCGGGAATGGGTGGTGATTGGGGACCGCCAAGCACCATGGGCCAGGCTCAAGCGCCGTGGGAAGACTACAGTGCGCCCTCCTTCTCTTTGCTATTGGACTCGGAACCCCAACCCTTCTCTCAGAGTCAAGTCACGCAAGACTGGGGTTTCGGACACATCAGTCTGTCGGAGACACTGCCCATTGTCCCGTGGGCAGGACCATCTATTGCCGAAGGAGGGCAATATCCCCGGTCGACCCCCGAAGGAGTGCAATATCCCCCGTCGACCCCCCCGAAGGAGTGCAATATCCCCCCGTCGACCCCCGAGGGCAATATCGCAAAGGGCATCCAGTGAAGCCCCTAAAGCCGCATAAATGCCAAATAATCAGAGAGCGTTATTTTAGCGGCTTCCCCCGGGACAAAGCGTTGTATAGTGTGAATCATCCGGAGGGCATGGATTACACTTGCGAGTGGGGAGAAATGGCCTCCCTGGCTCCGGGGAGTTGGTTAGACAACGGTGTCATCTCCACATACGTGGAGATTCTGAAGGAAAGGGGTCGGGAGCGGCTGAACGGGTACCCGGCCGTTTTTTTGGTGGATGCCTTTTTTCATAGCCTCCTAGTGTCTGAATGGCATGAGTGGGTCGAGCAAAGGCGGAAGAAAAAGTTGAGCCAGTGGAGACCGTCCGCTAACCTACGAGCGTATCTTACTAGGGATAGTCCAGTGAGCGCAAGTGTTGCCGACGTGTTTCTAATCCCATTTTTAGGGGAAAGCCACTGGTACTTGGTTTGCTATGAACCGAAAGAGAAAGTCGTATCGGTGATCGACAGTCTCCACGACGATACCGCCCACATGCCTGTGCTGCAGATGTACAAAGCCCAGTTGGACTCAATGGTAATATTACGATTGTTGTTTAACAGTTATTGTAACTTGGCATAAATGTTAACTCGTGTCTTACGCCGTTTTGTGTTTCTCGCAGAATATATTTTGTGCAATGGTCAATGGTATCCGTGGTAACCCTGTACCGGCGCGGCCAAAGCTCGATTTGCGACTGAAGAAGAGGAGGCCCAAGCAACGTAACACTTCGGACTGCGGCGTCTTCCTTTGCATGTACATGGATTACATTTGTCGGTCTGAGAGCCTCAAGGCGGCCGTGTGGAGCCAAGCAGAAGTAGACACCTTTAGATATAGAATAGCTTGGCAAATTATGAAAGGCCGGCCTAGAGCGGTTAGGTTTATTGTAAATCCGGCTAATGCCGAGAATCCCCCCCAACATGATTCCCCCAGTTGACATTGTACCATTACAATGTCAAATTTTTTTAATAAACCATGATTATTTAGAAAGCTCTCATTGATTTATGTTGAAGATTATTGATTGATTTGTCTGATTTCCGTTGAAGATGATTTTGATTGATTTGAGTTGGTTTTTTGGCTCTCATTGAGAATGATTGAAAGGTGGAAAACAAAATGTGTAGCGAACACCTAACCCCAACACTTAGAGAATCCCTCAACAAATCTACGGTAATATCCGGCTAACCCCAAAAAACTACGTACCTCCGATACTGTTGAAGGCGTTTTCCAACTTTGTATAGCTTCAATCTTAGCCGGGTCCACTGATATTCCTGCACCTGATATTATATGCCCCAGAAAAGTAACTTGTTCCAACCAAAACATACACTTTTCAAATTTGGCATACAGCCTTTTATCCCGTAAGGTTTGCAAAACAAGTCTGAGATGCTGAGCATGTTGTTGGGTATCCCGAGAATAAACCAAAATATCATCAATAAAGACTACCACAAAACTATCCAAGTATGGTTTGAATATGCGATTCATCAAATCCATAAACGCTGCGGGTGCATTAGTAACCCCAAATGGCATAACTAAAAATTCGTAATGACCATACCTAGTCCTGAAAGCAGTCTTAGGGACATCCTCTTCCCTCACCTTTAACTGATGATAACCTGACCTCAAATCCAATTTGGAAAATATCTTAGCTCCTTGCAATTGATCAAACAAATCCTCGATATGGGGTAATGGATATTTATTCTTTATGGTTACCTGATTTAATTGTCTATAGTCAATACATAAACGTAAGGTACCATCCTTTTTCTTAACAAATAAGACAGGCGAACCCCAAGGTGAAGTACTTGGTCTAATAAAGCCTTTATCGAGTAAGTCTTGTAACTGCACCTTTAACTCCTTCAATTCAGCAGGAGCCATTCTATAGGGAGCTTTAGATATAGGTGCAGTGCCTGGAACAAGTTCAATAACAAATTCTATCTCCCTATCAGGTGGTAGAGTAATCAAGTCCTGAGAAAATACATCCGAATATTCTTGAACAATAGGGATGTCCTCCAGCCTAGTCACTGTCTTCGAACAGTCAATAGCATACACAATATATCCCACACAACCCTTATCCAGTAACTTCTGAGCACGTAAGGCAGAAAGAATAGGGATAGTAGTTGGACTTTTATCACCCACGTACATGAATACCGACTGATTAGGTAAAGTAAACGTAACAGTCTTGGCAAAACAGTCAACACAAGCATGATTGTGGGATAACCAATCCATACCCAAAATAACATCCAACTCCCGCATAGGCAGTGCAATCAAATTAGCATGCAGTACATGGTTATTCATGTTAATCTCACAGGCTTTGTACACTCTATCTGTATATAAAGAATCACCCACAGGGGTACTGACTTTGACCACAAAAGGTAAAAACTCCGACAGCATAGGCAAATGATGTAAGAAATGTGATGCGACATATGAATGTGTAGAGCCAGGATCAATCAATACTCTAGCCAAAGTACCAAAAATTAGAATAGTACCTCCAACAACTGCAGGCGATCCCTGTACTTCATCCTGTCCCAGTGCAAATGCTCTAGCCTTTATCGTCGGTTTATTCACCCTTCTACCGGTACCAATACCAGTACCAGATATGTCCCCAGTAGTAGCCACAAATCCTTTTTTCTTAGGACAATCCCTCATCTGATGCCCCTGTGCCCCACATGCAAAACATGTTCCCTTTCTCTTCCTACAAACCTCTTCTGTATGCCCAGTCATACCACAAAAGGTGCAATATCGACTAACTGCTTGTACAGGCTGCTGTTGAGGTGGCATATACTGAGTAGGCCTCACTCCAGGCCTAGGCTGAGGTTGTTGTCCAGTTATAAATGGTCGGGGCATAAATCCCTGTGTCTGGGGTCTCGGTGTGTATGCTATACTCCTCATATCTGTTCTAAAAAATTTCCCCCCACCAGATGTAGACGGAAATCTTCCCGCTTGCCATTGTGGCACCGGAGGCCTAGATAAACTCATCTGTGCCCTCTTTGCCCGTGTAAATCCCAAAGTCCTCTCAATATTAAGTGCTCGATCTACAATCTCGTGATAATCAGAGATATTAAGAGGTGCTATAGCTTCCTGTATGTCAGGATTCAAGCCGGTCTTAAACTTTCTAGCTTTCCTATCACCACCCTCAACCAAATAAGATGCATGTCGAGCTAAAGCAGTAAATTCTTTTTCATATTCCTGTACGGTCTTGTTTTTCTGTTCAAGTTGTAGGAAAGTCAATTCCCTATCTCTTCTAACACTTGCCGGAATATACTTGTGATTAAACTCAGTAGTAAACACATCCCAAGTTCTTATAACATTACCGGCTATCCACTTTGCATCAATCGTCTTCCACCAAAACCCTGCATCCTCACTCAAATAAAAAGTAGCCAAAGAAACTTTCTGTGCAGGAGTTAATTGCATTCTCTCAAATAATTTCTCCTTATTGCTTACCCATTCCTCTGCCTCATCCGAATTAGCACTACCCGCAAATATAGTAGGCTTAAGCTTGACAAACCTTTCAAGTAAGGTCAGATCATCAGTAGCTATAGCATGCCTCACCTGGGAACTCTCGCCAACCTGACTGTGCTGGTGATTGTTTTGCGAAGATTCTAGGGCATTGGCTATGCGTCCAACTAACCCAATTATCTCCCGTAAATTAGGATCAGTTCCTTGTGTACCCTGCCCCATAGTACTTTCCTCTCTTTGGCCTGCCATATATCGCACCTGAATAGGTATAAAAATATGTTTAGGCCACACCAAATTTCAAATCAAATAAACTAATCAATTCCGAAGATCTTAGCCTGGCTTCCAAGCAACTATAGCTCTGATACCATTAAATGTCACGCCCCCCGGAAGGGGAAGTGCAACACTAACAAGCTGGCTAACACATAGACCTCAAGGATAAACAGAGCTTTACTACAAAACCTCAAAAGAAATAGCGGAAGTATGCTTAAACATTACAGTCGTCCATAAGTGGAAAGACTGAACATAACATTATATTACATACCACCTATCTTATATACAAGTACTACACCCCAAAATAAAAGAAGAACAACTAAAACGTTGCTCACCCAGCGTAATACTCTTGAGTTTCCCCGAGGTAATTCTCTTCGTCCCTTGGCAAATACTCCGCCTTCGAACCTAGAAAAAAAAAGTATCGGGAAAGGGTCAGCCTAATGGCTCAGTAGGGTATCCGGTGCTTTTAAGTCCAAACATGACTTGATCATATTATATATAGTTAGTTTGAACGTGCAAGTCACTTTAACAGATGATACCTACGTACTTAAGAATAATTGAACATATCGAGTAACACATGCAAGCATCTGCTCACACTTGCCTTCAAAAGAAACGAGAATAACATATCGAGCAAGATTTGATATCTTGTAGAACATACACAAGAATGACAACCAAGACCTAAATATTAACTTGATCTCGCCAAGAATAACCATACAGTACAAAAAGTTCAAGACAAATATAAGTCAAGTACGAGAATATCAATATGCAAATATGCCCCTCATGCACGAGCCAACCTTCCCTGAGTGCGAGAGACTTTTCGTATCGCAACCAACTGATGTAGCGGGTTCGATAGAAGAAGTCCAACGTCATCACAGGCACGCCAATAATTCCTTTCGAGAATTAGTACGCATAGCTAGTGCGCACTATCAAGACATGAACGAGAACGAGAACCCTGGCCGGATAACTTCCAACCCCGGCAAATCACACCCTCAACTCACTTTTTTTCCTCCTCCTTCACGTGATATGCATCATCATCTACATACGTCAACATGAATGTCATCAAGTACCTCAAAAGAGGTTTAATCCCCTGTCGAGTCATATTTACCATATTATCAACAATACATGCCAAACATGTAACCTAATCTGCCCAGTATTTCAAATGGCAGCAGGAGTAGTCTGTACTCCGAAAATCATAACAATTTAATTACAAGGCTTCTACAGTCAAACTATATATTTATGAAAACTAGACTTAAAGAGCTACATCCCAGTATTTTACTTGACACGAAAATATTGTTTTAAGATCATATTAAGCCCCTTAAAAGACAAACTTCAGAATCTGCCTAGCTACAGTTTCACAAGATATGTTCCAAGCCACGAATTTTAAACCATAGCAATAGTACTTGAAATAATCTGGAATTTGGTATGTATACTCTATACATGTACTAGTATAACATATAAAATAACCAGATCCATATATCAACTAAAAGTATACCTTTCTAAGCACCAAAAGTACCCTAATTCCATGACTGTTTTGTAGTTTTCAGCATACATGAACACATATCTCCTTGAATCATTTCAGGCAAATATGTATAAATATTTTACTACTACTCATAATAATTCTCATACATGTTTTGAAAGCTTAAAAAAAACACAAGATAACCTACCTTAAAGAATTTTAGGCCAAGCCAATTCAAGAAGATTCTCTCCTTTGTTCTTCCTTTTCTTCTTCTCTTCTTCTCTTCCTCCCTTTCCCTCCTTTCTTTTCTTTCTCTCTTTTTCTTCTCTTTGTTCTATTTTGACCGAGACTAGGGTCTTGCAACCCCACCTTCTCTTTTGTTTCTAAATTATCCACTTAGGCTTCTTTCCATTTTATTTTATTTTTTTTAGTTTCTTTTGTTGCTTACTCACCACCAAATAATAGGTGGCAAATCCTCCAACAATTAATTCAAGAGCAACACATGGCATGCCACTAATACTAACTTTTCATATTTGCATATTGGCCCCAAGGTTTTGAATAATTACTTTTTAACCCTAAAGTTTTACATAATTACATTTTGGACCCACAACTTAATTTCAATATTTATTTTATGTAGACAAGTAATATAAAACAATCATAATATTTTAATCAAATTTAAATATGTTTAAACTTAATACAATGATTAGAAGTTAATTAAGATCGGGGCCTCACACCAACACTTAGAAAATTTTCATTTCCCCCACTGTCCGCCACATTGTGTAGCGGACGGACCAGCAGAAACTCTTAACCCCAACACTTAGAAAATTTTCACTTCCCCCACTGTCCGCCACATTGTGTAGCGGACGGACCAGCAGAATCTCTAACCCCAACACTTAGAAAATTTTCACTTCCCCCACTGTCCGCCACATTGGGTAGCGGACGGACCAGCAGAAACTCTTCACCCCAACACTTAGAAAATTTTCACTTCCCCCACTGTCCGCCATAATGTGTAGCGGACGGACCAGCAGAAACTCTTAACCCCAACACTTAGAAAATTTTCACTTCCCCCACTGTCCGCCACATTGTGTAGCGGACGGACCAGCAGAAACTCTTAACCCCAACACCTAGAAAATTTTAGGTTCCCCCACTGTCCGCCACATTGTGTAGCGGACGGACCAGCAGAAACTCTAACCCCAACACTTAGAAAATTTTCACATCCCCCACTGTCTGCCACATTTTGTAGCGGACGGACCAGCAGAAACTCTTAACCCCAACACTTAGAAAATTTTCACTTCCCCCACTGTCCGCCACATTGTGTAGCGGAAGGACCAGCAGAAACTCTTAACCCCAACACTTAGAAAATATTCACTTCCCCCACTGTCCGCCACATTGTGAAGCGGACGGACCAGCAGAAACTCTAACCCCAACACTTAGAAAATTTTCACTTCCCCCACTGTCCGCCACATTGGGTAGCGGACGGACCAGCAGAAACTCTAACCCCAACACTTAGAAAATTTTCACTTCCCCCACTGTCCGCCACATTGTGTAGCGGACGGACCAGCAGAAACTCTTCACCCCAACACTTAGAAAATTTTCACTTCCCCCACTGTCCGCCACATTGTGTAGCGGACGGACCAACAGAAATTCTTAACCCCAACACTTAGAAAATTTTCACTTCCCCCACTGTCCGCCATATTGTGTAGCAGACGGACCAGCAGAAACTCTTAACCCCAACACTTAGAAAATTTTCACTTCCCCCACTGTCCGCCAGATAGTGAAGCGGACGGACCAGCAGAAACTCTAACCCCAACACTTAGAAAATTTTCAATTCCCCCACTGTCCGCCACATTGTGTAGCGGACGGACCAGCAGAAACTCTTAACCCCAACACCTAAAAAATTTTCACTTCCCCCACTGTCCGCCACATTGTGTAGCGGACGGACCAGCAGAACTCTAACCCCAACACTTAGAAAATTTTCACTTCCCCCACTGTCCGCCACATTGTGTAGCGGACGGACCAGCAGAAACTCTTAACCCCAACACTTAGAAAATTTTCACTTCCCCCACTGTCCGCCACATTGTGTAGCGGACGGACCAGCAGAAACTCTAACCCCAACACTTAGAAAATTTTCACTTCCCCCACTGTCCGCCACATTGTGTAGCGGACGGACCAGCAGAAACTCTTAACCCCAACACTTAGAAAATTTTCACTTCCCCCACTGTCCGCCACATTGTGTAGCGGACGGACCAGCAGAAACTCTAACCCCAACACTTAGAAAATTTTCACTTCCCCCACTGTCCGCCACATTGTGTAGCGGACGGACCAGCAGAAACTCTTAACCCCAACACTTAGAAAATTTTCACTTCCCCCACTGTCCGCCACATTGTGTAGCGGACGGACCAGCAGAAACTCTAACCCCAACACTTAGAAAATTTTCACTTCCCCCACTGTCCGCCACATTGTGTAGCGGACGGACCAGCAGAAACTCTAACCCCAACACTTAGAAAATTTTCACTTCCCCCACTGTCCGCCACATTGTGTAGCGGACGGACCAGCAGAAACTCTTAACCCCAACACTTAGAAAATTTTCACTTCCCCCACTGTCCGCCACATTGTGTAGCGGACGGACCAGCAGAAACTCTTAACCCCAACACTTAGAAAATTTTCACTTCCCCCACTGTCCGCCACATTGTGTAGCGGACGGACCAGCAGAAACTCTTAACCCCAACACTTAGAAAATTTTCACTTCCCCCACTGTCCGCCACATTGTGTAGCGGACGGACCAGCAGAAACTCTAACCCCAACACTTAGAAAATTTTCACTTCCCCCACTGTCCGCCACATTGTGTAGCGGACGGACCAGCAGAAACTCTTAACCCCAACACTTAGAAAATTTTCACTTCCCCCACTGTCCGCCACATTGTGTAGCGGACGGACCAGCAGAAACTCTAACCCCAACACTTAGAAAATTTTCACTTCCCCCACTGTCCGCCACATTGTGTAGCGGACGGACCAGCAGAAACTCTTAACCCCAACACTTAGAAAATTTTCACTTCCCCCACTGTCCGCCACATTGTGTAGCGGACGGACCAGCAGAAACTCTAACCCCAACACTTAGAAAATTTTCACTTCCCCCACTGTCCGCCACATTGTGTAGCGGACGGACCAGCAGAAACTCTTAACCCCAACACTTAGAAAATTTTCACTTCCCCCACTGTCCGCCACATTGTGTAGCGGACGGACCAGCAGAAACTCTTAACCCCAACACTTAGAAAATTTTCACTTCCCCCACTGTCCGCCACATTGTGTAGCGGACGGACCAGCAAAAATCTTAACCCCAACACTTAGAAAATTTTCACTTCCCCCACTGTCCGCCACATTGTGTAGCGGACGGACCAGCAGAAACTCTTAACCCCAACACTTAGAAAATTTTCACTTCCCCCACTGTCCGCCACATTGTGTAGCGGACGGACCAGCAGAAACTCTAACCCCAACACTTAGAAAATTTTCACTTCCCCCACTGTCCGCCACATTGTGTAGCGGACGGACCAGCAGAAACTCTTAACCCCAACACTTAGAAAATTTTCACTTCCCCCACTGTCCGCCACATTGTGTAGCGGACGGACCAGCAGAAACTCTAACCCCAACACTTAGAAAATTTTCACTTCCCCCACTGTCCGCCACATTGTGTAGCGGACGGACCAGCAGAAACTCTAACCCCAACACTTAGAAAATTTTCACTTCCCCCACTGTCCGCCACATTGTGTAGCGGACGGACCAGCAGAAACTCTTAACCCCAACACTTAGAAAATTTTCACTTCCCCCACTGTCCGCCACATTGTGTAGCGGACGGACCAGCAGAAACTCTAACCCCAACACTTAGAAAATTTTCACTTCCCCCACTGTCCGCCACATTGTGTAGCGGACGGACCAGCAGAAACTCTTAACCCCAACACTTAGAAAATTTTCACTTCCCCCACTGTCCGCCACATTGTGTAGCGGACGGACCAGCAGAAACTCTTAACCCCAACACTTAGAAAATTTTCACTTCCCCCACTGTCCGCCACATTGTGTAGCGGACGGACCAGCAGAAACTCTAACCCCAACACTTAGAAAATTTTCACTTCCCCCACTGTCCGCCACATTGTGTAGCGGACGGACCAGCAGAAACTCTTAACCCCAACACTTAGAAAATTTTCACTTCCCCCACTGTCCGCCACATTGTGTAGCGGACGGACCAGCAGAAACTCTTAACCCCAACACTTAGAAAATTTTCACTTCCCCCACTGTCCGCCACATTGTGTAGCGGACGGACCAGCAGAAACTCTAACCCCAACACTTAGAAAATTTTCACTTCCCCCACTGTCCGCCACATTGTGTAGCGGACGGACCAGCAGAAACTCTTAACCCCAACACTTAGAAAATTTTCACTTCCCCCACTGTCCGCCACATTGTGTAGCGGACGGACCAGCAGAAACTCTTAACCCCAACACTTAGAAAATTTTCACTTCCCCCACTGTCCGCCACATTGTGTAGCGGACGGACCAGCAGAAACTCTAACCCCAACACTTAGAAAATTTTCACTTCCCCCACTGTCCGCCACATTGTGTAGCGGACGGACCAGCAGAAACTCTAACCCCAACACTTAGAAAATTTTCACTTCCCCCACTGTCCGCCACATTGTGTAGCGGACGGACCAGCAGAAACTCTTAACCCCAACACTTAGAAAATTTTCACTTCCCCCACTGTCCGCCACATTGTGTAGCGGACGGACCAGCAGAAACTCTTAACCCCAACACTTAGAAAATTTTCACTTCCCCCACTGTCCGCCACATTGTGTAGCGGACGGACCAGCAGAAACTCTAACCCCAACACTTAGAAAATTTTCACTTCCCCCACTGTCCGCCACATTGTGTAGCGGACGGACCAGCAGAAACTCTTAACCCCAACACTTAGAAAATTTTCACTTCCCCCACTGTCCGCCACATTGTGTAGCGGACGGACCAGCAGAAACTCTTAACCCCAACACTTAGAAAATTTTCACTTCCCCCACTGTCCGCCACATTGTGTAGCGGACGGACCAGCAGAAACTCTAACCCCAACACTTAGAAAATTTTCACTTCCCCCACTGTCCGCCACATTGTGTAGCGGACGGACCAGCAGAAACTCTAACCCCAACACTTAGAAAATTTTCACTTCCCCCACTGTCCGCCACATTGTGTAGCGGACGGACCAGCAGAAACTCTTAACCCCAACACTTAGAAAATTTTCACTTCCCCCACTGTCCGCCACATTGTGTAGCGGACGGACCAGCAGAAACTCTTAACCCCAACACTTAGAAAATTTTCACTTCCCCCACTGTCCGCCACATTGTGTAGCGGACGGACCAGCAGAAACTCTTAACCCCAACACTTAGAAAATTTTCACTTCCCCCACTGTCCGCCACATTGTGTAGCGGACGGACCAGCAGAAACTCTAACCCCAACACTTAGAAAATTTTCACTTCCCCCACTGTCCGCCACATTGTGTAGCGGACGGACCAGCAGAAACTCTTAACCCCAACACTTAGAAAATTTTCACTTCCCCCACTGTCCGCCACATTGTGTAGCGGACGGACCAGCAGAAACTCTAACCCCAACACTTAGAAAATTTTCACTTCCCCCACTGTCCGCCACATTGTGTAGCGGACGGACCAGCAGAAACTCTTAACCCCAACACTTAGAAAATTTTCACTTCCCCCACTGTCCGCCACATTGTGTAGCGGACGGACCAGCAGAAACTCTAACCCCAACACTTAGAAAATTTTCACTTCCCCCACTGTCCGCCACATTGTGTAGCGGACGGACCAGCAGAAACTCTTAACCCCAACACTTAGAAAATTTTCACTTCCCCCACTGTCCGCCACATTGTGTAGCGGACGGACCAGCAGAAACTCTAACCCCAACACTTAGAAAATTTTCACTTCCCCCACTGTCCGCCACATTGTGTAGCGGACGGACCAGCAGAAACTCTTAACCCCAACACTTAGAAAATTTTCACTTCCCCCACTGTCCGCCACATTGTGTAGCGGACGGACCAGCAGAAACTCTAACCCCAACACTTAGAAAATTTTCACTTCCCCCACTGTCCGCCACATTGTGTAGCGGACGGACCAGCAGAAACTCTAACCCCAACACTTAGAAAATTTTCACTTCCCCCACTGTCCGCCACATTGTGTAGCGGACGGACCAGCAGAAACTCTTAACCCCAACACTTAGAAAATTTTCACTTCCCCCACTGTCCGCCACATTGTGTAGCGGACGGACCAGCAGAAACTCTTAACCCCAACACTTAGAAAATTTTCACTTCCCCCACTGTCCGCCACATTGTGTAGCGGACGGACCAGCAGAAACTCTTAACCCCAACACTTAGAAAATTTTCACTTCCCCCACTGTCCGCCACATTGTGTAGCGGACGGACCAGCAGAAACTCTAACCCCAACACTTAGAAAATTTTCACTTCCCCCACTGTCCGCCACATTGTGTAGCGGACGGACCAGCAGAAACTCTTAACCCCAACACTTAGAAAATTTTCACTTCCCCCACTGTCCGCCACATTGTGTAGCGGACGGACCAGCAGAAACTCTTAACCCCAACACTTAGAAAATTTTCACTTCCCCCACTGTCCGCCACATTGTGTAGCGGACGGACCAGCAGAAACTCTTAACCCCAACACTTAGAAAATTTTCACTTCCCCCACTGTCCGCCACATTGTGTAGCGGACGGACCAGCAGAAACTCTAACCCCAACACTTAGAAAATTTTCACTTCCCCCACTGTCCGCCACATTGTGTAGCGGACGGACCAGCAGAAACTCTTAACCCCAACACTTAGAAAATTTTCACTTCCCCCACTGTCCGCCACATTGTGTAGCGGACGGACCAGCAGAAACTCTTAACCCCAACACTTAGAAAATTTTCACTTCCCCCACTGTCCGCCACATTGTGTAGCGGACGGACCAGCAAAAACTTAACCCCAACACTTAGAAAATTTTCACTTCCCCCACTGTCCGCCACATTGTGTAGCGGACGGACCAGCAGAAACTCTTAACCCCAACACTTAGAAAATTTTCACTTCCCCCACTGTCCGCCACATTGTGTAGCGGACGGACCAGCAGAAACTCTTAACCCCAACACTTAGAAAATTTTCACTTCCCCCACTGTCCGCCACATTGTGTAGCGGACGGACCAGCAGAAACTCTTAACCCCAACACTTAGAAAATTTTCACTTCCCCCACTGTCCGCCACATTGTGTAGCGGACGGACCAGCAGAAACTCTTAACCCCAACACTTAGAAAATTTTCACTTCCCCCACTGTCCGCCACATTGTGTAGCGGACGGACCAGCAGAAACTCTTAACCCCAACACTTAGAAAATTTTCACTTCCCCCACTGTCCGCCACATTGTGTAGCGGACGGACCAGCAGAAACTCTTAACCCCAACACTTAGAAAATTTTCACTTCCCCCACTGTCCGCCACATTGTGTAGCGGACGGACCAGCAGAAACTCTTAACCCCAACACTTAGAAAATTTTCACTTCCCCCACTGTCCGCCACATTGTGTAGCGGACGGACCAGCAGAAACTCTTAACCCCAACACTTAGAAAATTTTCACTTCCCCCACTGTCCGCCACATTGTGTAGCGGACGGACCAGCAGAAACTCTTAACCCCAACACTTAGAAAATTTTCACTTCCCCCACTGTCCGCCACATTGTGTAGCGGACGGACCAGCAGAAACTCTAACCCCAACACTTAGAAAATTTTCACTTCCCCCACTGTCCGCCACATTGTGTAGCGGACGGACCAGCAGAAACTCTTAACCCCAACACTTAGAAAATTTTCACTTCCCCCACTGTCCGCCACATTGTGTAGCGGACGGACCAGCAGAAACTCTTAACCCCAACACTTAGAAAATTTTCACTTCCCCCACTGTCCGCCACATTGTGTAGCGGACGGACCAGCAGAAACTCTAACCCCAACACTTAGAAAATTTTCACTTCCCCCACTGTCCGCCACATTGTGTAGCGGACGGACCAGCAGAAACTCTTAACCCCAACACTTAGAAAATTTTCACTTCCCCCACTGTCCGCCACATTGTGTAGCGGACGGACCAGCAGAAACTCTTAACCCCAACACTTAGAAAATTTTCACTTCCCCCACTGTCCGCCACATTGTGTAGCGGACGGACCAGCAGAAACTCTTAACCCCAACACTTAGAAAATTTTCACTTCCCCCACTGTCCGCCACATTGTGTAGCGGACGGACCAGCAGAAACTCTAACCCCAACACTTAGAAAATTTTCACTTCCCCCACTGTCCGCCACATTGTGTAGCGGACGGACCAGCAGAAACTCTTAACCCCAACACTTAGAAAATTTTCACTTCCCCCACTGTCCGCCACATTGTGTAGCGGACGGACCAGCAGAAACTCTTAACCCCAACACTTAGAAAATTTTCACTTCCCCCACTGTCCGCCACATTGTGTAGCGGACGGACCAGCAGAAACTCTTAACCCCAACACTTAGAAAATTTTCACTTCCCCCACTGTCCGCCACATTGTGTAGCGGACGGACCAGCAGAAACTCTAACCCCAACACTTAGAAAATTTTCACTTCCCCCACTGTCCGCCACATTGTGTAGCGGACGGACCAGCAGAAACTCTTAACCCCAACACTTAGAAAATTTTCACTTCCCCCACTGTCCGCCACATTGTGTAGCGGACGGACCAGCAGAAACTCTTAACCCCAACACTTAGAAAATTTTCACTTCCCCCACTGTCCGCCACATTGTGTAGCGGACGGACCAGCAGAAACTCTTAACCCCAACACTTAGAAAATTTTCACTTCCCCCACTGTCCGCCACATTGTGTAGCGGACGGACCAGCAGAAACTCTTAACCCCAACACTTAGAAAATTTTCACTTCCCCCACTGTCCGCCACATTGTGTAGCGGACGGACCAGCAGAAACTCTTAACCCCAACACTTAGAAAATTTTCACTTCCCCCACTGTCCGCCACATTGTGTAGCGGACGGACCAGCAGAAACTCTAACCCCAACACTTAGAAAATTTTCACTTCCCCCACTGTCCGCCACATTGTGTAGCGGACGGACCAGCAGAAACTCTTAACCCCAACACTTAGAAAATTTTCACTTCCCCCACTGTCCGCCACATTGTGTAGCGGACGGACCAGCAGAAACTCTAACCCCAACACTTAGAAAATTTTCACTTCCCCCACTGTCCGCCACATTGTGTAGCGGACGGACCAGCAGAAACTCTTAACCCCAACACTTAGAAAATTTTCACTTCCCCCACTGTCCGCCACATTGTGTAGCGGACGGACCAGCAGAAACTCTAACCCCAACACTTAGAAAATTTTCACTTCCCCCACTGTCCGCCACATTGTGTAGCGGACGGACCAGCAGAAACTCTTAACCCCAACACTTAGAAAATTTTCACTTCCCCCACTGTCCGCCACATTGTGTAGCGGACGGACCAGCAGAAACTCTAACCCCAACACTTAGAAAATTTTCACTTCCCCCACTGTCCGCCACATTGTGTAGCGGACGGACCAGCAGAAACTCTTAACCCCAACACTTAGAAAATTTTCACTTCCCCCACTGTCCGCCACATTGTGTAGCGGACGGACCAGCAGAAACTCTTAACCCCAACACTTAGAAAATTTTCACTTCCCCCACTGTCCGCCACATTGTGTAGCGGACGGACCAGCAGAAACTCTTAACCCCAACACTTAGAAAATTTTCACTTCCCCCACTGTCCGCCACATTGTGTAGCGGACGGACCAGCAGAAACTCTTAACCCCAACACTTAGAAAATTTTCACTTCCCCCACTGTCCGCCACATTGTGTAGCGGACGGACCAGCAGAAACTCTTAACCCCAACACTTAGAAAATTTTCACTTCCCCCACTGTCCGCCACATTGTGTAGCGGACGGACCAGCAGAAACTCTTAACCCCAACACTTAGAAAATTTTCACTTCCCCCACTGTCCGCCACATTGTGTAGCGGACGGACCAGCAGAAACTCTTAACCCCAACACTTAGAAAATTTTCACTTCCCCCACTGTCCGCCACATTGTGTAGCGGACGGACCAGCAGAAACTCTTAACCCCAACACTTAGAAAATTTTCACTTCCCCCACTGTCCGCCACATTGTGTAGCGGACGGACCAGCAGAAACTCTTAACCCCAACACTTAGAAAATTTTCACTTCCCCCACTGTCCGCCACATTGTGTAGCGGACGGACCAGCAGAAACTCTAACCCCAACACTTAGAAAATTTTCACTTCCCCCACTGTCCGCCACATTGTGTAGCGGACGGACCAGCAGAAACTCTTAACCCCAACACTTAGAAAATTTTCACTTCCCCCACTGTCCGCCACATTGTGTAGCGGACGGACCAGCAGAAACTCTTAACCCCAACACTTAGAAAATTTTCACTTCCCCCACTGTCCGCCACATTGTGTAGCGGACGGACCAGCAGAAACTCTAACCCCAACACTTAGAAAATTTTCACTTCCCCCACTGTCCGCCACATTGTGTAGCGGACGGACCAGCAGAAACTCTAACCCCAACACTTAGAAAATTTTCACTTCCCCCACTGTCCGCCACATTGTGTAGCGGACGGACCAGCAGAAACTCTTAACCCCAACACTTAGAAAATTTTCACTTCCCCCACTGTCCGCCACATTGTGTAGCGGACGGACCAGCAGAAACTCTTAACCCCAACACTTAGAAAATTTTCACTTCCCCCACTGTCCGCCACATTGTGTAGCGGACGGACCAGCAGAAACTCTAACCCCAACACTTAGAAAATTTTCACTTCCCCCACTGTCCGCCACATTGTGTAGCGGACGGACCAGCAGAAACTCTTAACCCCAACACTTAGAAAATTTTCACTTCCCCCACTGTCCGCCACATTGTGTAGCGGACGGACCAGCAGAAACTCTTAACCCCAACACTTAGAAAATTTTCACTTCCCCCACTGTCCGCCACATTGTGTAGCGGACGGACCAGCAGAAACTCTTAACCCCAACACTTAGAAAATTTTCACTTCCCCCACTGTCCGCCACATTGTGTAGCGGACGGACCAGCAGAAACTCTAACCCCAACACTTAGAAAATTTTCACTTCCCCCACTGTCCGCCACATTGTGTAGCGGACGGACCAGCAGAAACTCTTAACCCCAACACTTAGAAAATTTTCACTTCCCCCACTGTCCGCCACATTGTGTAGCGGACGGACCAGCAGAAACTCTTAACCCCAACACTTAGAAAATTTTCACTTCCCCCACTGTCCGCCACATTGTGTAGCGGACGGACCAGCAGAAACTCTTAACCCCAACACTTAGAAAATTTTCACTTCCCCCACTGTCCGCCACATTGTGTAGCGGACGGACCAGCAGAAACTCTTAACCCCAACACTTAGAAAATTTTCACTTCCCCCACTGTCCGCCACATTGTGTAGCGGACGGACCAGCAGAAACTCTTAACCCCAACACTTAGAAAATTTTCACTTCCCCCACTGTCCGCCACATTGTGTAGCGGACGGACCAGCAGAAACTCTTAACCCCAACACTTAGAAAATTTTCACTTCCCCCACTGTCCGCCACATTGTGTAGCGGACGGACCAGCAGAAACTCTTAACCCCAACACTTAGAAAATTTTCACTTCCCCCACTGTCCGCCACATTGTGTAGCGGACGGACCAGCAGAAACTCTTAACCCCAACACTTAGAAAATTTTCACTTCCCCCACTGTCCGCCACATTGTGTAGCGGACGGACCAGCAGAAACTCTTAACCCCAACACTTAGAAAATTTTCACTTCCCCCACTGTCCGCCACATTGTGTAGCGGACGGACCAGCAGAAACTCTTAACCCCAACACTTAGAAAATTTTCACTTCCCCCACTGTCCGCCACATTGTGTAGCGGACGGACCAGCAGAAACTCTTAACCCCAACACTTAGAAAATTTTCACTTCCCCCACTGTCCGCCACATTGTGTAGCGGACGGACCAGCAGAAACTCTTAACCCCAACACTTAGAAAATTTTCACTTCCCCCACTGTCCGCCACATTGTGTAGCGGACGGACCAGCAGAAACTCTAACCCCAACACTTAGAAAATTTTCACTTCCCCCACTGTCCGCCACATTGTGTAGCGGACGGACCAGCAGAAACTCTTAACCCCAACACTTAGAAAATTTTCACTTCCCCCACTGTCCGCCACATTGTGTAGCGGACGGACCAGCAGAAACTCTTAACCCCAACACTTAGAAAATTTTCACTTCCCCCACTGTCCGCCACATTGTGTAGCGGACGGACCAGCAGAAACTCTTAACCCCAACACTTAGAAAATTTTCACTTCCCCCACTGTCCGCCACATTGTGTAGCGGACGGACCAGCAGAAACTCTAACCCCAACACTTAGAAAATTTTCACTTCCCCCACTGTCCGCCACATTGTGTAGCGGACGGACCAGCAGAAACTCTTAACCCCAACACTTAGAAAATTTTCACTTCCCCCACTGTCCGCCACATTGTGTAGCGGACGGACCAGCAGAAACTCTTAACCCCAACACTTAGAAAATTTTCACTTCCCCCACTGTCCGCCACATTGTGTAGCGGACGGACCAGCAGAAACTCTTAACCCCAACACTTAGAAAATTTTCACTTCCCCCACTGTCCGCCACATTGTGTAGCGGACGGACCAGCAGAAACTCTTAACCCCAACACTTAGAAAATTTTCACTTCCCCCACTGTCCGCCACATTGTGTAGCGGACGGACCAGCAGAAACTCTTAACCCCAACACTTAGAAAATTTTCACTTCCCCCACTGTCCGCCACATTGTGTAGCGGACGGACCAGCAGAAACTCTTAACCCCAACACTTAGAAAATTTTCACTTCCCCCACTGTCCGCCACATTGTGTAGCGGACGGACCAGCAGAAACTCTTAACCCCAACACTTAGAAAATTTTCACTTCCCCCACTGTCCGCCACATTGTGTAGCGGACGGACCAGCAGAAACTCTTAACCCCAACACTTAGAAAATTTTCACTTCCCCCACTGTCCGCCACATTGTGTAGCGGACGGACCAGCAGAAACTCTTAACCCCAACACTTAGAAAATTTTCACTTCCCCCACTGTCCGCCACATTGTGTAGCGGACGGACCAGCAGAAACTCTAACCCCAACACTTAGAAAATTTTCACTTCCCCCACTGTCCGCCACATTGTGTAGCGGACGGACCAGCAGAAACTCTTAACCCCAACACTTAGAAAATTTTCACTTCCCCCACTGTCCGCCACATTGTGTAGCGGACGGACCAGCAGAAACTCTTAACCCCAACACTTAGAAAATTTTCACTTCCCCCACTGTCCGCCACATTGTGTAGCGGACGGACCAGCAGAAACTCTTAACCCCAACACTTAGAAAATTTTCACTTCCCCCACTGTCCGCCACATTGTGTAGCGGACGGACCAGCAGAAACTCTTAACCCCAACACTTAGAAAATTTTCACTTCCCCCACTGTCCGCCACATTGTGTAGCGGACGGACCAGCAGAAACTCTTAACCCCAACACTTAGAAAATTTTCACTTCCCCCACTGTCCGCCACATTGTGTAGCGGACGGACCAGCAGAAACTCTTAACCCCAACACTTAGAAAATTTTCACTTCCCCCACTGTCCGCCACATTGTGTAGCGGACGGACCAGCAGAAACTCTTAACCCCAACACTTAGAAAATTTTCACTTCCCCCACTGTCCGCCACATTGTGTAGCGGACGGACCAGCAGAAACTCTTAACCCCAACACTTAGAAAATTTTCACTTCCCCCACTGTCCGCCACATTGTGTAGCGGACGGACCAGCAGAAACTCTTAACCCCAACACTTAGAAAATTTTCACTTCCCCCACTGTCCGCCACATTGTGTAGCGGACGGACCAGCAGAAACTCTAACCCCAACACTTAGAAAATTTTCACTTCCCCCACTGTCCGCCACATTGTGTAGCGGACGGACCAGCAGAAACTCTTAACCCCAACACTTAGAAAATTTTCACTTCCCCCACTGTCCGCCACATTGTGTAGCGGACGGACCAGCAGAAACTCTTAACCCCAACACTTAGAAAATTTTCACTTCCCCCACTGTCCGCCACATTGTGTAGCGGACGGACCAGCAGAAACTCTAACCCCAACACTTAGAAAATTTTCACTTCCCCCACTGTCCGCCACATTGTGTAGCGGACGGACCAGCAGAAACTCTTAACCCCAACACTTAGAAAATTTTCACTTCCCCCACTGTCCGCCACATTGTGTAGCGGACGGACCAGCAGAAACTCTTAACCCCAACACTTAGAAAATTTTCACTTCCCCCACTGTCCGCCACATTGTGTAGCGGACGGACCAGCAGAAACTCTTAACCCCAACACTTAGAAAATTTTCACTTCCCCCACTGTCCGCCACATTGTGTAGCGGACGGACCAGCAGAAACTCTAACCCCAACACTTAGAAAATTTTCACTTCCCCCACTGTCCGCCACATTGTGTAGCGGACGGACCAGCAGAAACTCTTAACCCCAACACTTAGAAAATTTTCACTTCCCCCACTGTCCGCCACATTGTGTAGCGGACGGACCAGCAGAAACTCTTAACCCCAACACTTAGAAAATTTTCACTTCCCCCACTGTCCGCCACATTGTGTAGCGGACGGACCAGCAGAAACTCTTAACCCCAACACTTAGAAAATTTTCACTTCCCCCACTGTCCGCCACATTGTGTAGCGGACGGACCAGCAGAAACTCTTAACCCCAACACTTAGAAAATTTTCACTTCCCCCACTGTCCGCCACATTGTGTAGCGGACGGACCAGCAGAAACTCTTAACCCCAACACTTAGAAAATTTTCACTTCCCCCACTGTCCGCCACATTGTGTAGCGGACGGACCAGCAGAAACTCTAACCCCAACACTTAGAAAATTTTCACTTCCCCCACTGTCCGCCACATTGTGTAGCGGACGGACCAGCAGAAACTCTTAACCCCAACACTTAGAAAATTTTCACTTCCCCCACTGTCCGCCACATTGTGTAGCGGACGGACCAGCAGAAACTCTTAACCCCAACACTTAGAAAATTTTCACTTCCCCCACTGTCCGCCACATTGTGTAGCGGACGGACCAGCAGAAACTTAACCCCAACACTTAGAAAATTTTCACTTCCCCCACTGTCCGCCACATTGTGTAGCGGACGGACCAGCAGAAACTCTTAACCCCAACACTTAGAAAATTTTCACTTCCCCCACTGTCCGCCACATTGTGTAGCGGACGGACCAGCAGAAACTCTTAACCCCAACACTTAGAAAATTTTCACTTCCCCCACTGTCCGCCACATTGTGTAGCGGACGGACCAGCAGAAACTCTAACCCCAACACTTAGAAAATTTTCACTTCCCCCACTGTCCGCCACATTGTGTAGCGGACGGACCAGCAGAAACTCTAACCCCAACACTTAGAAAATTTTCACTTCCCCCACTGTCCGCCACATTGTGTAGCGGACGGACCAGCAGAAACTCTTAACCCCAACACTTAGAAAATTTTCACTTCCCCCACTGTCCGCCACATTGTGTAGCGGACGGACCAGCAGAAACTCTTAACCCCAACACTTAGAAAATTTTCACTTCCCCCACTGTCCGCCACATTGTGTAGCGGACGGACCAGCAGAAACTCTTAACCCCAACACTTAGAAAATTTTCACTTCCCCCACTGTCCGCCACATTGTGTAGCGGACGGACCAGCAGAAACTCTAACCCCAACACTTAGAAAATTTTCACTTCCCCCACTGTCCGCCACATTGTGTAGCGGACGGACCAGCAGAAACTCTTAACCCCAACACTTAGAAAATTTTCACTTCCCCCACTGTCCGCCACATTGTGTAGCGGACGGACCAGCAGAAACTCTTAACCCCAACACTTAGAAAATTTTCACTTCCCCCACTGTCCGCCACATTGTGTAGCGGACGGACCAGCAGAAACTCTAACCCCAACACTTAGAAAATTTTCACTTCCCCCACTGTCCGCCACATTGTGTAGCGGACGGACCAGCAGAAACTCTAACCCCAACACTTAGAAAATTTTCACTTCCCCCACTGTCCGCCACATTGTGTAGCGGACGGACCAGCAGAAACTCTTAACCCCAACACTTAGAAAATTTTCACTTCCCCCACTGTCCGCCACATTGTGTAGCGGACGGACCAGCAGAAACTCTTAACCCCAACACTTAGAAAATTTTCACTTCCCCCACTGTCCGCCACATTGTGTAGCGGACGGACCAGCAGAAACTCTTAACCCCAACACTTAGAAAATTTTCACTTCCCCCACTGTCCGCCACATTGTGTAGCGGACGGACCAGCAGAAACTCTAACCCCAACACTTAGAAAATTTTCACTTCCCCCACTGTCCGCCACATTGTGTAGCGGACGGACCAGCAGAAACTCTTAACCCCAACACTTAGAAAATTTTCACTTCCCCCACTGTCCGCCACATTGTGTAGCGGACGGACCAGCAGAAACTCTTAACCCCAACACTTAGAAAATTTTCACTTCCCCCACTGTCCGCCACATTGTGTAGCGGACGGACCAGCAGAAACTCTTAACCCCAACACTTAGAAAATTTTCACTTCCCCCACTGTCCGCCACATTGTGTAGCGGACGGACCAGCAGAAACTCTTAACCCCAACACTTAGAAAATTTTCACTTCCCCCACTGTCCGCCACATTGTGTAGCGGACGGACCAGCAGAAACTCTTAACCCCAACACTTAGAAAATTTTCACTTCCCCCACTGTCCGCCACATTGTGTAGCGGACGGACCAGCAGAAACTCTTAACCCCAACACTTAGAAAATTTTCACTTCCCCCACTGTCCGCCACATTGTGTAGCGGACGGACCAGCAGAAACTCTAACCCCAACACTTAGAAAATTTTCACTTCCCCCACTGTCCGCCACATTGTGTAGCGGACGGACCAGCAGAAACTCTTAACCCCAACACTTAGAAAATTTTCACTTCCCCCACTGTCCGCCACATTGTGTAGCGGACGGACCAGCAGAAACTCTAACCCCAACACTTAGAAAATTTTCACTTCCCCCACTGTCCGCCACATTGTGTAGCGGACGGACCAGCAGAAACTCTTAACCCCAACACTTAGAAAATTTTCACTTCCCCCACTGTCCGCCACATTGTGTAGCGGACGGACCAGCAGAAACTCTTAACCCCAACACTTAGAAAATTTTCACTTCCCCCACTGTCCGCCACATTGTGTAGCGGACGGACCAGCAGAAACTCTAACCCCAACACTTAGAAAATTTTCACTTCCCCCACTGTCCGCCACATTGTGTAGCGGACGGACCAGCAGAAACTCTTAACCCCAACACTTAGAAAATTTTCACTTCCCCCACTGTCCGCCACATTGTGTAGCGGACGGACCAGCAGAAACTCTTAACCCCAACACTTAGAAAATTTTCACTTCCCCCACTGTCCGCCACATTGTGTAGCGGACGGACCAGCAGAAACTCTAACCCCAACACTTAGAAAATTTTCACTTCCCCCACTGTCCGCCACATTGTGTAGCGGACGGACCAGCAGAAACTCTTAACCCCAACACTTAGAAAATTTTCACTTCCCCCACTGTCCGCCACATTGTGTAGCGGACGGACCAGCAGAAACTCTAACCCCAACACTTAGAAAATTTTCACTTCCCCCACTGTCCGCCACATTGTGTAGCGGACGGACCAGCAGAAACTCTAACCCCAACACTTAGAAAATTTTCACTTCCCCCACTGTCCGCCACATTGTGTAGCGGACGGACCAGCAGAAACTCTTAACCCCAACACTTAGAAAATTTTCACTTCCCCCACTGTCCGCCACATTGTGTAGCGGACGGACCAGCAGAAACTCTTAACCCCAACACTTAGAAAATTTTCACTTCCCCCACTGTCCGCCACATTGTGTAGCGGACGGACCAGCAGAAACTCTAACCCCAACACTTAGAAAATTTTCACTTCCCCCACTGTCCGCCACATTGTGTAGCGGACGGACCAGCAGAAACTCTTAACCCCAACACTTAGAAAATTTTCACTTCCCCCACTGTCCGCCACATTGTGTAGCGGACGGACCAGCAGAAACTCTTAACCCCAACACTTAGAAAATTTTCACTTCCCCCACTGTCCGCCACATTGTGTAGCGGACGGACCAGCAGAAACTCTTAACCCCAACACTTAGAAAATTTTCACTTCCCCCACTGTCCGCCACATTGTGTAGCGGACGGACCAGCAGAAACTCTTAACCCCAACACTTAGAAAATTTTCACTTCCCCCACTGTCCGCCACATTGTGTAGCGGACGGACCAGCAGAAACTCTTAACCCCAACACTTAGAAAATTTTCACTTCCCCCACTGTCCGCCACATTGTGTAGCGGACGGACCAGCAGAAACTCTTAACCCCAACACTTAGAAAATTTTCACTTCCCCCACTGTCCGCCACATTGTGTAGCGGACGGACCAGCAGAAACTCTTAACCCCAACACTTAGAAAATTTTCACTTCCCCCACTGTCCGCCACATTGTGTAGCGGACGGACCAGCAGAAACTCTTAACCCCAACACTTAGAAAATTTTCACTTCCCCCACTGTCCGCCACATTGTGTAGCGGACGGACCAGCAGAAACTCTTAACCCCAACACTTAGAAAATTTTCACTTCCCCCACTGTCCGCCACATTGTGTAGCGGACGGACCAGCAGAAACTCTTAACCCCAACACTTAGAAAATTTTCACTTCCCCCACTGTCCGCCACATTGTGTAGCGGACGGACCAGCAGAAACTCTTAACCCCAACACTTAGAAAATTTTCACTTCCCCCACTGTCCGCCACATTGTGTAGCGGACGGACCAGCAGAAACTCTAACCCCAACACTTAGAAAATTTTCACTTCCCCCACTGTCCGCCACATTGTGTAGCGGACGGACCAGCAGAAACTCTTAACCCCAACACTTAGAAAATTTTCACTTCCCCCACTGTCCGCCACATTGTGTAGCGGACGGACCAGCAGAAACTCTTAACCCCAACACTTAGAAAATTTTCACTTCCCCCACTGTCCGCCACATTGTGTAGCGGACGGACCAGCAGAAACTCTAACCCCAACACTTAGAAAATTTTCACTTCCCCCACTGTCCGCCACATTGTGTAGCGGACGGACCAGCAGAAACTCTTAACCCCAACACTTAGAAAATTTTCACTTCCCCCACTGTCCGCCACATTGTGTAGCGGACGGACCAGCAGAAACTCTAACCCCAACACTTAGAAAATTTTCACTTCCCCCACTGTCCGCCACATTGTGTAGCGGACGGACCAGCAGAAACTCTTAACCCCAACACTTAGAAAATTTTCACTTCCCCCACTGTCCGCCACATTGTGTAGCGGACGGACCAGCAGAAACTCTTAACCCCAACACTTAGAAAATTTTCACTTCCCCCACTGTCCGCCACATTGTGTAGCGGACGGACCAGCAGAAACTCTTAACCCCAACACTTAGAAAATTTTCACTTCCCCCACTGTCCGCCACATTGTGTAGCGGACGGACCAGCAGAAACTCTTAACCCCAACACTTAGAAAATTTTCACTTCCCCCACTGTCCGCCACATTGTGTAGCGGACGGACCAGCAGAAACTCTTAACCCCAACACTTAGAAAATTTTCACTTCCCCCACTGTCCGCCACATTGTGTAGCGGACGGACCAGCAGAAACTCTAACCCCAACACTTAGAAAATTTTCACTTCCCCCACTGTCCGCCACATTGTGTAGCGGACGGACCAGCAGAAACTCTTAACCCCAACACTTAGAAAATTTTCACTTCCCCCACTGTCCGCCACATTGTGTAGCGGACGGACCAGCAGAAACTCTTAACCCCAACACTTAGAAAATTTTCACTTCCCCCACTGTCCGCCACATTGTGTAGCGGACGGACCAGCAGAAACTCTTAACCCCAACACTTAGAAAATTTTCACTTCCCCCACTGTCCGCCACATTGTGTAGCGGACGGACCAGCAGAAACTCTTAACCCCAACACTTAGAAAATTTTCACTTCCCCCACTGTCCGCCACATTGTGTAGCGGACGGACCAGCAGAAACTCTTAACCCCAACACTTAGAAAATTTTCACTTCCCCCACTGTCCGCCACATTGTGTAGCGGACGGACCAGCAGAAACTCTTAACCCCAACACTTAGAAAATTTTCACTTCCCCCACTGTCCGCCACATTGTGTAGCGGACGGACCAGCAGAAACTCTTAACCCCAACACTTAGAAAATTTTCACTTCCCCCACTGTCCGCCACATTGTGTAGCGGACGGACCAGCAGAAACTCTTAACCCCAACACTTAGAAAATTTTCACTTCCCCCACTGTCCGCCACATTGTGTAGCGGACGGACCAGCAGAAACTCTTAACCCCAACACTTAGAAAATTTTCACTTCCCCCACTGTCCGCCACATTGTGTAGCGGACGGACCAGCAGAAACTCTAACCCCAACACTTAGAAAATTTTCACTTCCCCCACTGTCCGCCACATTGTGTAGCGGACGGACCAGCAGAAACTCTTAACCCCAACACTTAGAAAATTTTCACTTCCCCCACTGTCCGCCACATTGTGTAGCGGACGGACCAGCAGAAACTCTTAACCCCAACACTTAGAAAATTTTCACTTCCCCCACTGTCCGCCACATTGTGTAGCGGACGGACCAGCAGAAACTCTAACCCCAACACTTAGAAAATTTTCACTTCCCCCACTGTCCGCCACATTGTGTAGCGGACGGACCAGCAGAAACTCTTAACCCCAACACTTAGAAAATTTTCACTTCCCCCACTGTCCGCCACATTGTGTAGCGGACGGACCAGCAGAAACTCTTAACCCCAACACTTAGAAAATTTTCACTTCCCCCACTGTCCGCCACATTGTGTAGCGGACGGACCAGCAGAAACTCTTAACCCCAACACTTAGAAAATTTTCACTTCCCCCACTGTCCGCCACATTGTGTAGCGGACGGACCAGCAGAAACTCTAACCCCAACACTTAGAAAATTTTCACTTCCCCCACTGTCCGCCACATTGTGTAGCGGACGGACCAGCAGAAACTCTTAACCCCAACACTTAGAAAATTTTCACTTCCCCCACTGTCCGCCACATTGTGTAGCGGACGGACCAGCAGAAACTCTTAACCCCAACACTTAGAAAATTTTCACTTCCCCCACTGTCCGCCACATTGTGTAGCGGACGGACCAGCAGAAACTCTAACCCCAACACTTAGAAAATTTTCACTTCCCCCACTGTCCGCCACATTGTGTAGCGGACGGACCAGCAGAAACTCTTAACCCCAACACTTAGAAAATTTTCACTTCCCCCACTGTCCGCCACATTGTGTAGCGGACGGACCAGCAGAAACTCTTAACCCCAACACTTAGAAAATTTTCACTTCCCCCACTGTCCGCCACATTGTGTAGCGGACGGACCAGCAGAAACTCTTAACCCCAACACTTAGAAAATTTTCACTTCCCCCACTGTCCGCCACATTGTGTAGCGGACGGACCAGCAGAAACTCTTAACCCCAACACTTAGAAAATTTTCACTTCCCCCACTGTCCGCCACATTGTGTAGCGGACGGACCAGCAGAAACTCTTAACCCCAACACTTAGAAAATTTTCACTTCCCCCACTGTCCGCCACATTGTGTAGCGGACGGACCAGCAGAAACTCTTAACCCCAACACTTAGAAAATTTTCACTTCCCCCACTGTCCGCCACATTGTGTAGCGGACGGACCAGCAGAAACTCTTAACCCCAACACTTAGAAAATTTTCACTTCCCCCACTGTCCGCCACATTGTGTAGCGGACGGACCAGCAGAAACTCTTAACCCCAACACTTAGAAAATTTTCACTTCCCCCACTGTCCGCCACATTGTGTAGCGGACGGACCAGCAGAAACTCTAACCCCAACACTTAGAAAATTTTCACTTCCCCCACTGTCCGCCACATTGTGTAGCGGACGGACCAGCAGAAACTCTTAACCCCAACACTTAGAAAATTTTCACTTCCCCCACTGTCCGCCACATTGTGTAGCGGACGGACCAGCAGAAACTCTTAACCCCAACACTTAGAAAATTTTCACTTCCCCCACTGTCCGCCACATTGTGTAGCGGACGGACCAGCAGAAACTCTAACCCCAACACTTAGAAAATTTTCACTTCCCCCACTGTCCGCCACATTGTGTAGCGGACGGACCAGCAGAAACTCTTAACCCCAACACTTAGAAAATTTTCACTTCCCCCACTGTCCGCCACATTGTGTAGCGGACGGACCAGCAGAAACTCTTAACCCCAACACTTAGAAAATTTTCACTTCCCCCACTGTCCGCCACATTGTGTAGCGGACGGACCAGCAGAAACTCTTAACCCCAACACTTAGAAAATTTTCACTTCCCCCACTGTCCGCCACATTGTGTAGCGGACGGACCAGCAGAAACTCTAACCCCAACACTTAGAAAATTTTCACTTCCCCCACTGTCCGCCACATTGTGTAGCGGACGGACCAGCAGAAACTCTTAACCCCAACACTTAGAAAATTTTCACTTCCCCCACTGTCCGCCACATTGTGTAGCGGACGGACCAGCAGAAACTCTTAACCCCAACACTTAGAAAATTTTCACTTCCCCCACTGTCCGCCACATTGTGTAGCGGACGGACCAGCAGAAACTCTTAACCCCAACACTTAGAAAATTTTCACTTCCCCCACTGTCCGCCACATTGTGTAGCGGACGGACCAGCAGAAACTCTTAACCCCAACACTTAGAAAATTTTCACTTCCCCCACTGTCCGCCACATTGTGTAGCGGACGGACCAGCAGAAACTCTTAACCCCAACACTTAGAAAATTTTCACTTCCCCCACTGTCCGCCACATTGTGTAGCGGACGGACCAGCAGAAACTCTTAACCCCAACACTTAGAAAATTTTCACTTCCCCCACTGTCCGCCACATTGTGTAGCGGACGGACCAGCAGAAACTCTTAACCCCAACACTTAGAAAATTTTCACTTCCCCCACTGTCCGCCACATTGTGTAGCGGACGGACCAGCAGAAACTCTAACCCCAACACTTAGAAAATTTTCACTTCCCCCACTGTCCGCCACATTGTGTAGCGGACGGACCAGCAGAAACTCTTAACCCCAACACTTAGAAAATTTTCACTTCCCCCACTGTCCGCCACATTGTGTAGCGGACGGACCAGCAGAAACTCTTAACCCCAACACTTAGAAAATTTTCACTTCCCCCACTGTCCGCCACATTGTGTAGCGGACGGACCAGCAGAAACTCTAACCCCAACACTTAGAAAATTTTCACTTCCCCCACTGTCCGCCACATTGTGTAGCGGACGGACCAGCAGAAACTCTAACCCCAACACTTAGAAAATTTTCACTTCCCCCACTGTCCGCCACATTGTGTAGCGGACGGACCAGCAGAAACTCTTAACCCCAACACTTAGAAAATTTTCACTTCCCCCACTGTCCGCCACATTGTGTAGCGGACGGACCAGCAGAAACTCTTAACCCCAACACTTAGAAAATTTTCACTTCCCCCACTGTCCGCCACATTGTGTAGCGGACGGACCAGCAGAAACTCTTAACCCCAACACTTAGAAAATTTTCACTTCCCCCACTGTCCGCCACATTGTGTAGCGGACGGACCAGCAGAAACTCTAACCCCAACACTTAGAAAATTTTCACTTCCCCCACTGTCCGCCACATTGTGTAGCGGACGGACCAGCAGAAACTCTTAACCCCAACACTTAGAAAATTTTCACTTCCCCCACTGTCCGCCACATTGTGTAGCGGACGGACCAGCAGAAACTCTTAACCCCAACACTTAGAAAATTTTCACTTCCCCCACTGTCCGCCACATTGTGTAGCGGACGGACCAGCAGAAACTCTTAACCCCAACACTTAGAAAATTTTCACTTCCCCCACTGTCCGCCACATTGTGTAGCGGACGGACCAGCAGAAACTCTTAACCCCAACACTTAGAAAATTTTCACTTCCCCCACTGTCCGCCACATTGTGTAGCGGACGGACCAGCAGAAACTCTTAACCCCAACACTTAGAAAATTTTCACTTCCCCCACTGTCCGCCACATTGTGTAGCGGACGGACCAGCAGAAACTCTTAACCCCAACACTTAGAAAATTTTCACTTCCCCCACTGTCCGCCACATTGTGTAGCGGACGGACCAGCAGAAACTCTAACCCCAACACTTAGAAAATTTTCACTTCCCCCACTGTCCGCCACATTGTGTAGCGGACGGACCAGCAGAAACTCTAACCCCAACACTTAGAAAATTTTCACTTCCCCCACTGTCCGCCACATTGTGTAGCGGACGGACCAGCAGAAACTCTAACCCCAACACTTAGAAAATTTTCACTTCCCCCACTGTCCGCCACATTGTGTAGCGGACGGACCAGCAGAAACTCTTAACCCCAACACTTAGAAAATTTTCACTTCCCCCACTGTCCGCCACATTGTGTAGCGGACGGACCAGCAGAAACTCTAACCCCAACACTTAGAAAATTTTCACTTCCCCCACTGTCCGCCACATTGTGTAGCGGACGGACCAGCAGAAACTCTAACCCCAACACTTAGAAAATTTTCACTTCCCCCACTGTCCGCCACATTGTGTAGCGGACGGACCAGCAGAAACTCTTAACCCCAACACTTAGAAAATTTTCACTTCCCCCACTGTCCGCCACATTGTGTAGCGGACGGACCAGCAGAAACTCTAACCCCAACACTTAGAAAATTTTCACTTCCCCCACTGTCCGCCACATTGTGTAGCGGACGGACCAGCAGAAACTCTTAACCCCAACACTTAGAAAATTTTCACTTCCCCCACTGTCCGCCACATTGTGTAGCGGACGGACCAGCAGAAACTCTTAACCCCAACACTTAGAAAATTTTCACTTCCCCCACTGTCCGCCACATTGTGTAGCGGACGGACCAGCAGAAACTCTTAACCCCAACACTTAGAAAATTTTCACTTCCCCCACTGTCCGCCACATTGTGTAGCGGACGGACCAGCAGAAACTCTTAACCCCAACACTTAGAAAATTTTCACTTCCCCCACTGTCCGCCACATTGTGTAGCGGACGGACCAGCAGAAATCTTAACCCCAACACTTAGAAAATTTTCACTTCCCCCACTGTCCGCCACATTGTGTAGCGGACGGACCAGCAGAAACTCTAACCCCAACACTTAGAAAATTTTCACTTCCCCCACTGTCCGCCACATTGTGTAGCGGACGGACCAGCAGAAACTCTTAACCCCAACACTTAGAAAATTTTCACTTCCCCCACTGTCCGCCACATTGTGTAGCGGACGGACCAGCAGAAACTCTAACCCCAACACTTAGAAAATTTTCACTTCCCCCACTGTCCGCCACATTGTGTAGCGGACGGACCAGCAGAAACTCTTAACCCCAACACTTAGAAAATTTTCACTTCCCCCACTGTCCGCCACATTGTGTAGCGGACGGACCAGCAGAAACTCTAACCCCAACACTTAGAAAATTTTCACTTCCCCCACTGTCCGCCACATTGTGTAGCGGACGGACCAGCAGAAACTCTAACCCCAACACTTAGAAAATTTTCACTTCCCCCACTGTCCGCCACATTGTGTAGCGGACGGACCAGCAGAAACTCTTAACCCCAACACTTAGAAAATTTTCACTTCCCCCACTGTCCGCCACATTGTGTAGCGGACGGACCAGCAGAAACTCTTAACCCCAACACTTAGAAAATTTTCACTTCCCCCACTGTCCGCCACATTGTGTAGCGGACGGACCAGCAGAAACTCTAACCCCAACACTTAGAAAATTTTCACTTCCCCCACTGTCCGCCACATTGTGTAGCGGACGGACCAGCAGAAACTCTAACCCCAACACTTAGAAAATTTTCACTTCCCCCACTGTCCGCCACATTGTGTAGCGGACGGACCAGCAGAAACTCTAACCCCAACACTTAGAAAATTTTCACTTCCCCCACTGTCCGCCACATTGTGTAGCGGACGGACCAGCAGAAACTCTTAACCCCAACACTTAGAAAATTTTCACTTCCCCCACTGTCCGCCACATTGTGTAGCGGACGGACCAGCAGAAACTCTTAACCCCAACACTTAGAAAATTTTCACTTCCCCCACTGTCCGCCACATTGTGTAGCGGACGGACCAGCAGAAACTCTTAACCCCAACACTTAGAAAATTTTCACTTCCCCCACTGTCCGCCACATTGTGTAGCGGACGGACCAGCAGAAACTCTTAACCCCAACACTTAGAAAATTTTCACTTCCCCCACTGTCCGCCACATTGTGTAGCGGACGGACCAGCAGAAACTCTTAACCCCAACACTTAGAAAATTTTCACTTCCCCCACTGTCCGCCACATTGTGTAGCGGACGGACCAGCAGAAACTCTTACCCCAACACTTAGAAAATTTTCACTTCCCCCACTGTCCGCCACATTGTGTAGCGGACGGACCAGCAGAAACTCTTAACCCCAACACTTAGAAAATTTTCACTTCCCCCACTGTCCGCCACATTGTGTAGCGGACGGACCAGCAGAAACTCTTAACCCCAACACTTAGAAAATTTTCACTTCCCCCACTGTCCGCCACATTGTGTAGCGGACGGACCAGCAGAAACTCTAACCCCAACACTTAGAAAATTTTCACTTCCCCCACTGTCCGCCACATTGTGTAGCGGACGGACCAGCAGAAACTCTAACCCCAACACTTAGAAAATTTTCACTTCCCCCACTGTCCGCCACATTGTGTAGCGGACGGACCAGCAGAAACTCTTAACCCCAACACTTAGAAAATTTTCACTTCCCCCACTGTCCGCCACATTGTGTAGCGGACGGACCAGCAGAAACTCTTAACCCCAACACTTAGAAAATTTTCACTTCCCCCACTGTCCGCCACATTGTGTAGCGGACGGACCAGCAGAAACTCTTAACCCCAACACTTAGAAAATTTTCACTTCCCCCACTGTCCGCCACATTGTGTAGCGGACGGACCAGCAGAAACTCTTAACCCCAACACTTAGAAAATTTTCACTTCCCCCACTGTCCGCCACATTGTGTAGCGGACGGACCAGCAGAAACTCTTAACCCCAACACTTAGAAAATTTTCACTTCCCCCACTGTCCGCCACATTGTGTAGCGGACGGACCAGCAGAAACTCTTAACCCCAACACTTAGAAAATTTTCACTTCCCCCACTGTCCGCCACATTGTGTAGCGGACGGACCAGCAGAAACTCTTAACCCCAACACTTAGAAAATTTTCACTTCCCCCACTGTCCGCCACATTGTGTAGCGGACGGACCAGCAGAAACTCTAACCCCAACACTTAGAAAATTTTCACTTCCCCCACTGTCCGCCACATTGTGTAGCGGACGGACCAGCAGAAACTCTTAACCCCAACACTTAGAAAATTTTCACTTCCCCCACTGTCCGCCACATTGTGTAGCGGACGGACCAGCAGAAATCTTAACCCCAACACTTAAAAAATTTTCACTTCCCCCACTGTCCGCCACATTGTGTAGCGGACGGCCCAGCAGTAACTCTTAACCCGACACTTGGAAAGTTTTTTGCACTTCCCTACTGTCCGCTACACATTTTGTTTTTCACCTTTCAATCATTCTCAATGAGAGCCAAAAAACCAACTCAAATCAATCAAAATCATCTTCAACGGAAATCAGACAAATCAATCAATCAATAATCTTCAACACAAATCAATGAGAGCTTTCTAAATAATCATGGTTTATTAAAAAAATTTGACATTGTAATGGTACAATGTCAACTGGGGGAATCATGTTGAGGGTGATTCTCGGCATTAGCCGGATTTACAATAAACCTAACCGCTCTAGGCCGGCCTTTCATAATTTGCCAAGCTATTCTATATCTAAAGGTGTCTACTTCTGCTTGGCTCCACACGCCGCCTTGAGGCTCTCGGACCGACAAATGTAATCCATGTACATGCAAAGGAAGACGCCGCAGTCCGAAGTGTTACGTTGCTTGGGCCTCCTCTTCTTCAGTCGCAAATCGAGCTTTGGCCGCGCCGGTACAGGGTTACCACGGATACCATTGACCATTGCACAAAATATATTCTGCGAGAAACACAAAACGGCGTAAGACACGAGTTAACATTTATGCCAAGTTACAATAACTGTTAAACAACAATCGTAATATTACCATTGAGTCCAACTGGGCTTTGTACATCTGCAGCACAGGCATGTGGGCGGTATCGTCGTGGAGACTGTCGATCACCGATACGACTTTCTCTTTCGGTTCATAGCAAACCAAGTACCAGTGGCTTTCCCCTAAAAATGGGATTAGAAACACGTCGGCAACACTTGCGCTCACTGGACTATCCCTAGTAAGATACGCTCGTAGGTTAGCGGACGGTCTCCACTGGCTCAACTTTTTCTTCCGCCTTTGCTCGACCCACTCATGCCATTCAGACACTAGGAGGCTATGAAAAAAGGCATCCACCAAAAAAATGGCCGGGTACCCGTTCAGCCGCTCCCGACCCCTTTCCTTCAGAATCTCCACGTATGTGGAGATGACACCGTTGTCTAACCAACTCCCCGGAGCCAGGGAGGCCATTTCTCCCCACTCGCAAGTGTAATCCATGCCCTCCGGATGATTCACACTATACAACGCTTTGTCCCGGGGAAGCCGCTAAAATAACGCTCTCTGATTATTTGGCATTTATGCGGCTTTAGGGGCTTCACTGGATGCCCTTTGCGATATTGCCCTCGGGGGTCGACGGGGGGATATTGCACTCCTTTGGGGGGGTCGACGGGGGGATATTGCACTCCTTCGGGGGGATCGACCGGGGGATATTGCCCTCCTTCGACAATAGATGGTCCTGCCCACGGGACAATGGGCAGTGTCTCCGACAGACTGATGTGTCCGAAACCCCAGTCTTGCGTGACTTGACTCTGAGAGAAGGGTTGGGGTTCCGAGTCCAATAGCAAAGAGAAGGAGGGCGCACTGTAGTCTTCCCACGGCGCTTGAGCCTGGCCCATGGTGCTTGGCGGTCCCCAATCACCACCCATTCCCGGTACAGAGGGACCACCATATCCCTGGCTCACTCCCGAAGTCTGTCCCGAGGGATCGGTGTATCCCTCGCTCACATATGGGGGCTGCCACCCCGGATAACCCATTCCCGGGCTGACGCCGGAAGGCTGGCCCGATGCTTGGTGTCAAAAATTCCCGCAGCCATACGCCAACGCATCAGCCTGTTGGCGAAGCTCCTCGCCCATTGCATCCACCAAATCCTTCTGCTCGCGTAACTTCTGGAAGAAGGCGAACGAGGCATTAACCTACATCCAGAGAGATAATAAATAAGTAACTTCATACACAGTTAGAATCATCAAAATTCCACTTATTGGCCAACTTACCAGATTGTATGCCATGTGCTCATCGATCTGACCCCTAGGGTGGTACTTCTCCCCGCGTTCAAACCTTACTGGAGCTACTCTCCTCCGGGTGATGCGGTAGTACCACCCATTGTACTGTTCGATACTGATCACGGGGTCAGGCTCCGACACAATGGCCGCCAGCGTGTCCTGCCAGGAATCCCAAACCTCAAGTTCTCGTGCGCACAAGTCGTGCGCATTTGCCTTGCCAAACCGAGGGACACCCGGTGGGTTCCTGTTAAGCCTCATATCCGGCGCGCCGGCTGGCAACCCCTGCAGGCACTCAAAATGGCGCATAGCGCGATCTGGCAGCTGCCACTCTGCGACCTCGAAGTGGATCAGGGAAAGCGTGAAGATGAACGACTCTCCCACCCGTCGCGCCAAATGTTTGTACGGTGCCCATCGCATCTGGCCAGGAGATAACGAGTCGAGCTCCCCCCGATAGTACGTAATGTTGTGATGGGGATCGTCTCTCCTCTGGTAGTGGCTGTCCTTCCGGCTGTACTCCCAGGCGCACAACCGAGGCCACACATTATCGGTTCCGTCCCTACGCCTGGGTGCGCCGGTAGCAAGGTGTTCATAAGACCACACCTGAGAGCAAAGACAAATTAAATAAAGTATCGTCAAATTTTATTGTCAATTCAACCCCAAAAAAAAAGAAACGAGCACGTAATCAAGAATTGTATGATATACCTGCAATAGCGAGAGACATGCACATATCGCTTTGGAGTCGGGCCTCGTTGCCTTGTGCAATGCTCGGTAGAGGTACGCAAGAGTTGCGGCTCCCCAGGCATAATCCCCAACCTCCAGTAGGTTACCCAACAACGGTAAATATTTGACGCTGACGGTATTCTTCGACGTTGTTGGGAACAGAATTGCCCCCATCACCCACAAGAGGAAAGCTTGTGTGTACAGCACAAGCATCTGATCCGTGTAGTTATCCGGC
The DNA here is from genome assembly GCA_033070095.1 of Escallonia herrerae. Lineage (NCBI taxonomy): Eukaryota > Viridiplantae > Streptophyta > Magnoliopsida > Escalloniales > Escalloniaceae > Escallonia > Escallonia herrerae. Next base: position 61,061 of record JAVXUP010002556.1, on the reverse strand, counting down.
AGAACCTTGTAGGTATCTACCAACCATTTCAACTTGATACCACCAGTGCTAAATTGATCCTGGGGTATCGAAGTAAAGAAGTCCCTAGCGGTCATCTTATTCGTTGCTTCCGACGGAGGAGCTATTACCGGCCGCCCCGTCACCGGTAACCCTAAGATGAACCCTACATCTTCTAGGGTAATTGTCAGCTCTCCGAGAGGGAAGTGAAACGTATTCGTTTCACTTCTCCACCTTTCAACAAGGGCACCTATTAAGTGCCGGTCAAGTTGTTGAAAGATCTGCCCATGCGTGAAAATCCCAAACCCAATCCCACGCAGTAATCTTTTTTGGGTTCTGTTCAATTTCCATGCTTTAAAATTATCGGATACTTCTACCATGTTGAGAAGTGCTCTTTCCTACGAATTAATAAATACAATTTAAACCAAATTAAACGATATACAACGTTCCCAAGAATAACAAAGTTGATAAAATAAGTATCTTACTCCACCATCCCATATGAGCGTACTGATATGGTTTGCTTGGTCGTATAATACGGACGGATCTTCTGGTCCAGGGTTGAAATCCATTTTTCGCAACTGAAATTATGCAAAACGGCAAGGTTGGAAGCGTAAACATTCTCAAACATACAACGCTAGCACAGTCAACGCTAGCATGTGATCAGATAATAATCACATAAGTTCACATGCTGTGTATATGCAATGTACATAGATACAAACAGACACGGAATGTGATTTTACAAGTGAAATCACATGAATAAATAATACGCAATACACATATAATATATATATATATATAGATATATATAGATACATTGACAAACGCTAGCACAATGCACCGCGCACACATTCAAAATCATGCATAAGCCGCGATAACAACTCTAGATTATGAACAAATAAAGGATTGGTTTGTGAACTTACGTGATTGATTCGTCGATTAAAAGATTTCTTGAGAAGAAATTGCCTCGATCTACTTGCCAACGCCGCTAGAAGAATTGTGAGAAGAAGGAATGAATAGCAGTTTAGAAGGAATGAATAAGGGTTTCGAAGTAATGAAAGGTAAAAACGGTCCGCTACACTGTCTAGCGGACGATGGGATAAGGACAAAGTAACAGTCGTGCATCGACATGACTGATGTGACAACTGAATTGACGAAAACAGTCGTCTGCTAGACAGTGTAGCAGACGACTTTTTGGCTGTCAATGTGGGGCCAAGAAAGCCGTCCGCTACACAGTGTAGCGGACGGGGGAGCAGGGGCAAGATGGTAAAAAGGTCCGTCCGCTACATAGTGTAGCGGATGACTGACAGCGCCGCAAAAATAAAGGATCTGGGCCGTCCATCACTTCGGGATGGACGGCCAGATCGCGCTAACAAGATCTCCTATTTTGCTAGCGCTCTCAACGGATCAGCTCCCATATATATATATGTATGTATATATATATATATAGCCGATCTGTTGGCTACGCGGGCAACTTGGGTTAAGTTGCCCGCGTGATCTAGTCGTCCCACGCGCGATCTGTGGACGACCCAGATATTTTTTTTACGTCTTTTTATTCGTTCACCACATAATATAGCGGACAAAATTTTGACAAAAATTTTACCTGACCCTGCATGCAAAGAAGCAAGAAAAAGGTGTGCAATACTATCGTTCGCTACATTATGTAGCGGACAATTGTATTGCACGGAAGAGCCATAATTAGTAGGCAATAGTGTTAGTGGGATGCACAAACGTGACTGATGATTGCCAGAATTAAAAGTGTATTACAGATCTCTCCCTCTCTTCTCTGTCGTCATTTTCTTGATTCTCTCTTCTTCGTGTTGATGAATGGCCACCATTCAGCGCTACCACCATCTACCGTGGACACCATCAATCACCAGAGGTTGGCAACACTATTTTTATCGCAGCTCTCATTGAACAATTTGTTAATCTTTGTTTCTATCTCCAATACCTCCCATAGATCAAGAGTTGCCAGTTGCACTTTTCTGCCCTCTATTTCACCGGGGGTAGTGGTGGTGCTTACTCCATCGCCGCTGTGGTTGGATAGGAATTAGTGATGGCTACTGTGAAGAAGCTATGTTTTGCAATTAGGGAGAGTGGAAAATTAAGGATTTAAAAATAGAGAAAGCACCCAGATCTGTCACCTTCTCTTCCAAACTTTCCTACTAAATCTCATAAACCCTAAGTTCTACAGCCACATATTCCATTCAAATTCCAACATGTCAGACGAGGAGCAACTGTACGAGGCGGTAAGGAATAGTGATGCCGATAAGGTGAGAACCTTGATATCTATCGGAGCTAACATGACGTACTTCGACACGGACGGCTTGACGCCTCTGATGCACACTGCGAAGCACGGCCAATAAGTGGTGATGACCTACCAGATCTGTCACACAAATCTAGGCGACAACGGGTTAGGGGTGGGGCAGCGACGGGGTGGGGGTAGGGGGGATGATGATGGGGTAGGGGAAGTTGGAAAGACGTAGAGAGATTTAGGCTCTGAATAAGGATTTTCACACACATAATTTACACAAGGATCTAGAAAGGAACAAATTTACATAATCTGTTCCCACTTTAATCCTTGAAACTCAAACCCCATCTCCATACCTTGTTGTACATGTGAACACAGAAAACCATAAGATAGAAAGAGAAGGAAAAAAAGGCAGAGAGAGAAGAGCAGATATGGAACTCAACCCCCGTCTTGTAGTGAACGACTGTATTGTACACCATTTTTTGCTTCTTTGCTTGCGGGGTCAGGGATAATTTTGCCAAAATATCCGTTACATTATGTGGCGGACGGACTTAAGGTCGTCTATTGATCGCACGTAGAAGGCCAGATCGCGCGGGCAACTTAACCCAAGTTGCCCGCACGGTCAACGAATCAGCTATATATATATATATATATATATATATATATATATATATATATAGAGAGAGAGAGAGAGATTAAACTGAAGTGTTATGGTTTATTAGTGGGTGTGCGGGTCTTTATATATGTGTGTGAGTGGATTATATGCGGGTTGTGCATATCAGTGTGTTTGAGGGTATTTAAATGTGTGTGTGGCTGGTTGATGAGTGCATGAATGGGTTGGGGAAAAAAAGAGATAAGAGGGAGATATGAGACCCACTACCGTGAGGCAATGGGTACGAGAGGTGCAAGGGGGTTGTGTGTTTGGAGTATATGTATGTATAGTGGTGTTTGTGTGCTACATATATGTGGGTGTGTATAATATACACACACACACACACACACACCAGCGCCACTTTGATCTCTCTCTACACTACTAATACCTCAGGAGAGAGAAAGGACAGAGGAAGATTCAAAAAAATTACGAAATTGACGACAGGAGATAGAAACATGTCATAATGATGGAAACGAGAGAGAGAGAAAGAAGTGTCTGCCTACTTGTCCGCTACATTATGTAGCGGACAGACTTAAAAGGGTATTTTTGTCAACAAATCGTCTGCTACATTATGTAGCAGACAGACTTAAAAAAAAAGCAAAAAAAGATCTGCACCGTCCGCAGATCTCGCATGGACGGTCAGATCGCGTTTGTAACTTCTCCTATTTTACTAGCGCTCTCAACGGATCAGCTCCCTATATATATATATATATATATATATATATATATATATATATATATATATATATATATATATATATATGCATGCATGAATAAACTGAAGTGGTGCATGTGAGTGTGTTGAACCAATTAAAAGATGAGTAGCAGGGAAGACCGTGGGTATGGGGAAAATGTGTGGGTATGTGTGTGTGTGTGTGTGTGTGTTGGTGTGAATATAGGTGAGTGCGTGAAGAGGAAGCTGTGTGTGTGTAAGTGTTGTGCAAAAAAAAATAGAGTGGGTGTATACAGATGCGTCAATGTGTGTTTTGTGTGAGTGTGTGAATATGTGAGTGTATGGTGTGTATTGTGTGTTTGAGAAGGTGGATTTATTAAGGTTCTAGGGTGCAGAGAACAAAGAAAAGGGGATGAAGTGGTTTAGAGTCACAGTAGTTTGAGGGGTACCCTATGCTTGCGTAGGTGTACCATAGACTAGCATTAGGTTTGACAAAAATTTGTAATTTTCTGAAATCACATGTATTTTTAATATTTTTTGTAAGTTTAGTTTAAAATCTTTTGGAGTCTTTAAAAATCATGAAAAAGTTCTAGAAAAATTAGAATAATGTTTTTATAGCACAAAAAAGTTCCGGATTAAGTTTGATGATTTTTAGAATTGAACAGTTATCATTTTCGTAACTCGTTGAATTTAGAAAAGGAAAAAAATTAAAATAGTTTTAATGCCTTTTAAATTTTGACTTCAATTTTTATAAATTTTATACATAATTTAAGGTTCTTGCAAAAATTATGAGTCTTTATTTCCAGCTTGAAGAAATTATGGCAATTTATGGGCTTTTAGCGTATTTAAAGGAATTATTTTTAATTTAAAAATATTCAAAAATTATATTTTTATTTCATCTGCTGCATTAAGCCATAAAGAATGCTTAATGACAATTAAAAATATTTCTGAGTTTCGAGGAGTGTGACGGGTTTTTTGATTAGGTTGGCTGTGAGTGGGACCCGCATTGAGTGGCGTTGTCCGGGTTGAGGAGTGAATACGCTATGGGTAGTTTATACTAGGTTTATAATGTAGTAGTGTAGAATGTGTTCTGACAAGTGATTTGTCAACCTAGGTTAATTCAGAGGATTTTGATCGAGGGCATTTTTAGCTTCATTCTGCTTGGATTGAGGTAACGGATTTCTATCCGAAACCCAATTTTATCCATTTGTCCTCGTGAATATTTTTCTGAATTGTTATCAAATTTTCTTTGAAACTCTATTATAATTGTTACGAATTGCATCGTTTGTCTTCAATACCTTGTTTTTGAGCCTTACACTTTTATTGAAAATTTATTTTGATGCTCAGTATTTATTACTCGTTAAATGTCGATTTATTCATTTTATTATCACTTATTTCATTCTGCATATTGACATGAGTTAGTGTATTGAGGAGTTATAAGAATAGTCTGTATCGGGGGTGATATAATGATGGTTTGTTATTGTCAAGAGATGCTAGTACCTTAATGGTCTAGTTAGTGTTCATATACATATATAACCACATTATTAGAGAGCACTGCCTTTGTGACTTTGTTAAGTGATTCCCCTGCATTGCCTGTGTGGCTTTGCTAAGTGTTTCCCTACACTACATGTGTGGCTTTGCATTTCACTCATGTTCAATATCATCTGCATTGTTTCAGTATAATTGAAATTATATCTATTTTTATCTGGTTTAATGGATTGAGTTGAGTGGGACCCACTTCGAGTTGCATCGTCCGGGTTAAGAAGTGAGTACGATGTGGATAGTTTATACTAGGTTTATAATATAGTAGTGTAGAATGTGTTCTTTTAAGTGATTCGTCAATCTAGGTTAATTCAGAGAATTTTCAAGGGAGTTTTAGCTTCGTTCTGCTTGGATTGAGGTAAGAGATTTCTATCGAAACCTAATTTTTTCCATTTGTCCTCGTGAATATTTTTTTGAATTGTTATCAAATATTCTTTGAAACTCTATTATAATTGTTACGAATTGCATCATTTGCCTTCAACACCATGTTTTTTAGCCTTACAATTGTTATCGAATATATTTCGATGCTCTCGAAAGCTCCCCTTTTTTTTTTTCTGTTTCCCTTCTGCAGCTAATAATTGTAACGCTCCTAATTTTTGGAGCGTTAATATCAAATAAACAGAGTCAGAAAACATCAAAATATCAAAAAAAAGAAAATAAAAGAAAAGTCTCCCAAGTGGTCATTCAGAATATCTACAAATCAATCCCAAAATTACATCAATAAATGTCATAGCGGCCTAAAGCATTAATCTAATCCAAATTACTCTAACACGGAGTTCCGTAACAAATTTTAAACAAATTAAATTGTCTTAATTATTATATCTAAAAATAAAAATACCGACTCTGAGATAAAAATCAGTAGCTCTCAGTCACACAGTTAGGCCTGTAATCCAATCCCACCTACTGATCACCTGAAAAGAAAAGAATAAGGGAGTGAGCCAATTGCCCAGTAATGTCGCTCTACGGACCAATAAAAAAGGATACAAAATATCTGAGAAAACGAAGTTACGGACATACTGAATTTTTTAACGGAACAGATACACAAAAGATTTCAAAATGCCAAAAAATTATTTCTTTACAGAGATATACACTAGAGAGTCATTTAGAATAAGGTTCCACATGCCATCACTGACACATGAAACTAGGTTCAGAAAATAAAATCACGATTTCTATGTAAATGAACAATGAAAGAATGATGGGGATGGAACTCATTAGACAGAAGGTGGCCGGCATGCAAAGAACAATAAATACGTGATGTCAATTGCTTTGTAAGGGTAGGACAAGAAAGTAGACTAAAAGATGATAGAATTACTGCTTTAGGGATTCACGTGACAGGACATACAACGTTGAAAAGAAATTCAATCAACACAACACTGCTCGATCGAAACAGAAGCAAAAGTAATATGGGGAAAGGAAAAATTGCTGTCGATCGGGAATACCAAGAAAAAAAAAATACTAATATCTTATGAGTTTACCAAAGATGCATAACTAGGATAAGAATCGATTCATCCATCGTTGATTCGGATTTAGAAATAATAAATTCTTACCTTTGATCGCGCAATTTAACCCAAAAGTCTTGATCCTTTTAAACAAATTGTATCAAATCCTAATGTAAAAATATCAAAATTTTCAATTAGAACTCTATCAATCACAATAATTTATATGATTCTTATAGCAAACCTCAATTTAAAAACCAAAAATAATCTTACCGCAAAATGATGATCAAAATCTCCAAATGTCTCTTCCTATGGATTCTCTGAAGACTCTGAAGTTTCTTCTACTCCTAAGAATATATTGTGAGTCATCAGATACCTAAAGATATACACTTATATTCTTAAAATTTTAAAATACCCATCACTTCTCCAATCCCTCTAATTTTTCTTTTTAAAATAAACGTTTAAATATGAGAGGTCTAACAATAATTGTCAGTAGAATTTTGGAATTTGTTTGAGCCTGATCATGGGGTTCGTTTAACATTTTTATTATTTATTTATTTAAGCCCCTGCGAGGGAATTAGTGTGTAACTTAATAAATTAAGTATTTTAATTTCTTCCTTGTGTTTAATGATGATTGGTCGAGAATTTGAGTTATTATAGAGCTCTAATATGAATACTATTGGGGTTTCCTTAGTGAAATTGAGATGATTGGATAATTGAGAATCGATCAACTGATCAGTTGATGCGAAAATTTTTGGGTGTTACAAGGTGACTACTTATTAGGACATGTTTGATTTTTTAACGATTTAATTTATTGAATAATATAGTTAACATAAAATTAATTTAAAGGTTAAATTTAATATTATGAAAATGTCATATAACTAATTTATTTTTGCATACACATCATGTGTGCCACGATAACTAGTTTATTTAAAAAAAAAGAGTGAGAGAAAAAAAATTAAATTAAGCTCACATGGCATGTATTTAAACAATTCAAATCAATCCAACCGGTCAAACTGAATCGATTAAACTAGCCGATCACAAATCGATTTAAAAAAACATCATTTCGATTTTTTTTTCAAATTGATGTAGGTTGGGTTTGTTTTGTTTTAACCATTCTAAACCGAACCGTACCAGTGTATATCCAATTGAAACAACATAAAATCTAAATCTAATCCTAATTGTCATTTAGCTTTTATTATAATTAAGATTTAACCAGAACATGTATAAATAAAAATCTATCCTAATTTCAATATGTAGGTTTTAAAAAACTTGTGATTACGTACGTTACAAACTCAAAATAGTCAATAGATAGACTCAAATAAGTCTAGAAATTATTACAAGTCCAAACCCATTAATCCGTCTAAACCAACACATTTTATTCGTCTAAACTACTGAAACTTTAGTTTTTTATTTTTATTTTTATAAATTGATAATAGTGGGTCAGGTATCGGGCCTTCAAATCTATCTAATAAGGCGAACGATGCTTACTGCTTACTCCAAATGACATGACGTGATGCGGAGAAAAAAGTTTGACCGAGTAATCAATTTCAAGGTGCGCATGGTGTGGTGAAAGGATAGACCGATGCAAGGAGCATGGTAGTGTGACAGAGAGCCAGGGGGCGCGACTGTGTCAGTGGCATGGTGCATGGGCGCGGCAGAGTGAGTAAGGTGTCGGGGGCACGTCTGTGTTACTGGCGCGGTGCATGGGCGCGGCGGAGTGAGTGAGGTGTCGAGGGCACGTCTGTGTTAGTGGCGCGGCGCATCGGCACGGCGGAGAAAGTATGGTGTCCTGGACACAGTGGGACGTCTGGGCGACGGGGGTCGTGGAGTGACGTCCTGGCGACGGGGTCGCGGAGTGACGTCCGGGCGACGGGGGTCGCGGAGTGAGTTACGGGCGGCGTGGGTCGCGGAGTGAGTTCCAGGCGACGAGGGTCACAGAGTGACGTCCGGGTGACGGGAGTCGCGGAGTGAGTTCCGGGCTACGGGGGTCGCGGAGTGAGTTCTGGGCGACGGGGGTCGATGGAGTGAGTTCTAGGCGACGGGGGTCGCAGAGCGACGTCCGGGCGACGGGGGTCGCGGAGTGATTTCTAGGCGAAAGGAGTCCCAGAGTGACGTTCGGGCGACGGGGGTCGCGAACTGACGTCCAGGCCCTTGAAGTGTAGTGAAGATGCTAAGTATGGAAGCCAAAGGCTAACCCGTTGGGGGAAGGCCAAGGCCGAGGCCAACCCCATGGGGGAGGCCATGGCCAAGGCCGACTCCAAGGGGAAGGCCAAGGCCGAGGCCGACCGCAAGGGGAAGGCCAAGGCCGAGGCCGACCGCAAGGGGAAGGCCAAGGCCGAGGCCGACCCCAAAGGGGAGGCCAAGGCCTACTTCCTGCGGTTGATGCCAAGGTGCGCCGACGGTCGAAGGATGAAGTGCAACGGTCAGAGCGTGATGAGCAGTCACACAATGATCAGTTTCATGGTGACGAAGTCACGTAGAAAAGGTGAGAAGTGCACGTGACTTGAGCATTCACGTATTGTACGGTTGGAGGCGTTGAATGTTGCGTGTTGCTTGTGCGGACGTGTCATGCAAAATAGGACTCCAAGTGGGCCTTTGGGTGTGACCAGAATAGGTTGGGAACATAAGCCCCCTGCGTGTGGTGTGCGCGGAAGGGCAACCCGAGCGGGCGCCACACGTATATTTGCAAGTTCACACTTAGAAGAATTTTTTATGTTTGTTGGTTTGAGCGTTGTTGACGTTGTCACTGCATGATGAAGGTGTAGAGTAGGTGGCTCGAGCCACCTCGTGCACCACCTACTGAAGCCTGAGTATGGATAGGAGTTGACACGAGGGCATGATGATAGAGCGCAGGGGTGCGGGGGACAGGGGGTCGCGGAGACTGCGCCCGGGTACGGACGACAGGGGTCGGTTACGGGGTAAGTGGTTCGAGCTACCTCGCTCACCACCTACCAAGCACATTGATGCCGGGGGACATTGTCATGAGAAGCGCGATGGGGCAGTCCACGACGGGCTCCGGGGTGCGGGCCCGATTGGGCGTCGTGATGCTGGAGCAGTCCACAACAGGCGCCGGGGCACGAGCGCAATCGGGCGTCGTGATGCAGGGGCAGTCCACGACGGGCGCCGAGGCACCCGCGACAGAGCTGGGTATGGCGACGGGGTAAGTGGTTCGAGCTACCTCACGCACCACCTACAAAGTACATTTATGTCGAGGGACATCGTCATGAGGGGCGCGACGGGCGATGAGGGTCGCGGAGGCAGCTCCTGGGTGACGGTGACGGGGTAAGTGGTTCGAGCTACCTCGCGCACCACCTACCAAGGATGTTGATGTCGGGTTCGTCACGACACGGGTCGTGATCAAAATTGCAAAAAAAAGTTCTAAGTGTAGGAGAGTACGAGACGGATAAGGGTGCGCGAGGCGCGCGTTGGTTGTCAAAAAAAAATTTTGTTCATGCCTGTGAGGATGGTGGCGATGATGTTTGGTGATGGTTGTCGGCCGTTGGGTGAAGGTGGGCAAGCCAAAATTGTGTGTGGCATCGGCTTCGGTGTGGTATGAAGTTGAGGAGCGACCTTGGTGATGGAGGCCAAAGTGGGCATGGAGGATGGTTATGTGTTAGTGTTGAAGATTGGCCGCGGGGTGAAGAAAAGAAGATGAAGGTTGAAGGTGGTGGCCTTTGTATGGGGAAGGCCGAAGTGGGTGGCCTTGGTTTGAGGGAGGCCGAAATAGTGAAGGGATGGAGGGGCTTGTGGGCCGAGCTTGGGAAGAAGGAGAGAGGTGAAGTGGGCTGAAGGTGAAGAAGGGGGAGGAAGGGGGATGTCGGTTGCGACGAGGTGCCGCGGTGGCCGAGGCCGCGGGGTAGAGGGGAGGGAAAGAGAGGGATGGGGGAAGGGGAGAGGGAGGGCTGGGCCAAGGCCACACGGCGCGGGGGCGGGGTGATGGGCGAGGGGGAAGAAGAGAAGAGAAGGGGGAAAGGAAGAGGGGGCGGAGGAGGGGGTGAAGGCCGAGGCCTAGGCCGATGGGGTGGGTAGGCCGAGGCCGAGGGGGAAAAGGGGGAAGAAGAAGGGGAAAGGGGGCAGCAGCAGCGGCGGTGCCGCGGGTGGTCGAGGGACGGGGGAAAGAAGGGAGAAGAGAAGAGAGGTGGAGACGTGGGGTCATCGGCGAGGCCGAGGGAGAAGAAGGCAGCGCGGCGCCAATGGGGGTTGCGGCGGCTCATGAAGAAGAAGGAGAAAGAGATGGAAATTAGGGTTAGATTAAGGTTTTGAGGGAGCGGCTCGGTTTCAGGTGGGTCGGGTTCTGTTGGGGAGTTGGGCGAGGGGCTGAGAGAGAGAGAGAATGGGGGCGCGGGTCGGGCAAGCGGGCGAGTCTCACGGGGCGGGCTCTGCCGAGATCTGGAATGAAATTTGAATTTGAATTTCAAAATTAATTAATTAATTAAATTTTTTTTTTGACAAACCTAAAGAGGGAGCCCCCAAGAGAAGCTTCACAATTACAAGAAGATAGAGAGGAGTGGGATGGTGGGAGCAAAGAGAGGAAAATGTTAGAGGGAGAGGAAAATGTTAGAGGGAGAGTGGGGGGGTTGGTGGGAGGGGAGATGAAAATTTTGAAAAATTTTCTAAGTGTAGAACGAGGGTGAGAGGATGGCGACCCGACCGCGAGCAGGCCGAGTGAGAGGGAGGAGTGCGAAGGGGGTCAGAAAATTTACTAGTGTTGAGAAATTTTCCAAGAGTTGGACGAAGACTAAGGAGAAGGGACGTGAAAAAAATTTTGTAACAAAATTTTTCTAAGTGTTGAGCTCGGACAAGGATACCGAGGGAGACCACTGAGGGTGATCATCGATGACCGGTTGCGAAAAAAATGAAAAATTTTCTAAGTGCCAGAAAAATTTTCATTTTTTGATAAAGGGTGGTCATGCTACCGCAAGCACGAGAGGTTGAGATGAGCGAGAGGGGAGACTCAGGGTGATGGGCTGGCATCGATGACCGACTGAGTGACGAAGGTAGGGGAGGGTTGGTGAGGCGTGTTGCATGCATACCTGGCAGAGGCAGTCGCGAGTCGTGGGGGGTGTCAATTGACAGAGTTGAGACTTAGTAACGTGGCTCGAGCCACCCCGCGCACCACACACCAAGTTGGTGTAGGATGTGAGGCTGAAGGGGTTGGGAAGGGGTGAAGCCCCCAAGGTAGTGGGTGATGGTATCAAGAGTGGTGTCAGTAGACTTGTGCAAGAGCAATGTAGCTTAAAAATTTTCTAAATTTGGAAAATGTAACTTCATTGATAACGAAGGATAGGCGACATGCCTTGATACATGGGTATGACGTACATGGAAACTTGCAAAATGAACGCAAAAATTACAAGTGTGGAAAATGCACTAAGGCATGCCAAGGCTTGGTTGGGTGGGTCATATGTCTGGCACTTAGAGTTTGAGCTTTCCGGATGCAATCTTGTCAGTGAAGACAAACTTGAGGCCCCTGCACCACTTGAGGCCGTGACTGACCTTCCAATGATATGGGCAGTAGTTAGGATGAGCTAAGTCTTCCGGGGTAGGTTCAGCGTTGGCATTGAGTAAGACTATGGCATTGTCGTTGATCCATGTCTCGAGGAGAGCTCTAACTGTCTTTAAGTCACATGGGTATTCTGGGGCAGGCGTCGGCTGCCCTCTCTTGGCAGGGCGCCCGTCCCTTCCTTGAGACTGACGCTCGCGGTTGTTGTCATCGCTACTGGCTGCTTCCACCGTCGCGGCCAAGGCAATATGAGGTTGGGGCTTTGGGGTCTTTGATGGACCGACCGAGTCATAGGTGCGTCGCGCGGCTTCTTTGAGATGTCCCCATGACTGCAGCTGGAGGTTTTCAAGGTAGACCATGTAGGTGTCCTTCAAGTTCTTGATACAAATGGGTACAAGGGTTTCATCCTTGCTGAAGTCGGTGCATTCCAAGCACTTGTGATGAAATCGCGTGACATAAGTGTTGAGATCTTCCCCAGGGTTCTGGAGGATTCGGCAATGTTAACGATGGTCACACGCTCCTTCTCATAGTGACTTGTCAAGAAAAAGTTGAACCATGTCAGACCAGGAGTGGATAGTACCGTCAGGAATCTGATGATACCAAGAGTAGGCGAGGCCAGTCAGGGACTTGTGGAATTCACGAAGCTTCAAAGTGTCGTCCTCCCCGTAGTGCTCCAGAGAGCCATCAAAACGGGTGATGTGCTTGTGGGCATTGCCCTCTTTTTGTTGAACAAGGTGAAGGATGGTTGCTTGTACTTGACAAGGTAGGGCTTGGTAGTGAGGCCGCCAGAGTAAGGAGCATGGCCTGACAGCTTAGAGGGGGAGTGTGGTAAGGATGACTACTTGAGACGAAGAAGGATGGCGTCAAAGTCATGCTTGGTGACGTACGAAACATGTGAGGGTTTGTGCCCTGTCGGGAAGATCTGGGCACCAGAGCCTCCAGACGGGGCAACCTGAGGCATTGAGGGGATAACAACGGTCGAGAGGGGTTGGTGGTGGGGAACAACTTGTTGGGGCATGGTTTGCATATAGGTAGTGTCGACTGCTAGAAGTCGGTCGTCAGGCAGGGTCGATTGGAGTAAGCCGGGGGAATGACTTGTGTTTAGGTTTTGGTTGGTTATATTAGGGTTAGGCTCCATCTCGATTGAGTCATGAGTCTCAGATGAGCTTCGTGTGGGCACGGGCTGGGGGGCTGTGACAGGGTGAATCTGTTGCAGTACGGGTCTGAGGTCTGCCTGAGGTCTTTGTGATGGCATGATAGGATGCAGCACATTAGCTGCAGGAGGCGAAGATGTCGCAAGCCCTACCGCCAAAGGTATAGATGATTGTGGCGGCAGTGGTCGCGACACTGGGGCCTGAGCGGCGTCAAGAGCCAACCCGGGTCTGGAAGGTTGGACTGGTGCAAGGGTTTGTTGGGAGGCCATTGCCTGCATGGATTTTTGCATTTCCATGATGATTGTCATGAGAGTAGCCTGCAAGTCCTGTAGGTTGGCTATAGCGGGCGTGAACTGTTGGATGGCCGCCTTGACTGCAACTTGTATGTCAGGTGCAACAGCTAGTGGCTGGTCTTGGAGACGCATGGCACTAGTCCCTTCTTGTTCACCGGGGTGATCCTCCTCTGGCACGGTACGGATGAGGCCTTGGATGGCAGCCCTCGTAACTTTCATCGTGGAGGCATGGTGCCTAAGTGTAGCAGATAGGCATACTGCAGTACGATGCTCACCTCCCCAGCAGAGTCGCCAAAATGATGCCAAGGAAAGTGGGTTTGTACCTACGTGAAGGTGCCACAAAGGCTGCAGTCCGCGTCAGCTGCCATGTATGTTGATGTGAGACACAGCAAGGACAGAGACCAAGGGCTTCCCAGACAGAGCCTAAGGGTGGCAGTGCTGCGAGGGCGATGGCGCAGAATGAATATACAACGACAGTCACAGTCCGATGCTTAGGTCTGGAGTCGGGGTCCTGTATATTTCTTTCTCTAGGATTCTAGAGTGAGAAAGTGAAAGTGTTCTGAAAATGTCCAACCTCTTTTAATGAATTTTCAAGACCTCTATTTATAGAGGTTGCGATGATGATGTCATCAAGTGACACGTGGCACTCCCCTGGGACTGACACTTCACCGAAGGGTCTACAGCTGCCGGTGCTCTGCGGACTGTCGAATCGCATATTCACCCGGCCTACCCTGCACAGCATCGCTCTGTCTGTCTGGAAAGACTGGCTCGCATAGCGTCGGTGTGGCCAAAGAACCCCTTGATCTAGCCTCCAATCCAAGCCCTTGCAGAGTCCCACAGGCCTGGCAGTGGTGGGGAAGACCTGACACCCAACTGCCAGGCGGACTAGGCGTGATGCCATCCGAAGACCTGCTCCCGTCTCGTAATGACCCGGGGGTCATAGTCCATAGGGGTGCCAACGCAAGCCCTTAGTGCCGGAGCATGTAGGCCGGTCACGGAGACACCCTGGCAGAGATAGTGTCCCTGAGGAGTCGCCTATCCCGCGGGTGAGTCCTTGTGCCGAAGCACTCAGAGCGCGTCAAGGTAGCATCACGGAGGAGCCGCCTACCTGGCGGAAAGGGAGTTGAAGAGCTCCTTGACGGAGATAGTGTCCCGGAGGAGTCGCCTATTTCGTAGGCCAAGGTAGCATCCCGGAGGAGCCGTCTACCTCGCGGAAGGGGAGTTGAAGAGCTCCCTGACGGAGATAGTGTCCCGGAGGAGTCGCCAATTCTGTAGGCCGAGGTAGCATCCCGGAGGAGCCGTTTACCTGGCTGGCAGAGGTAGCATCCCGGAGGAGTCATCTACCTGGCGGAAAGGGAGTTGAAGAGCTCCCTGGCGGAGATAGTGTTCTGGATGAGTCGCCTATCCCCGTGGTGAGTCCTTGTACCCGAGCACTCGGAGCGAGTCAAGGTAGCATCCCAGAAGAGCAGTCTACCCGACTGGCCGAGGTAGTATCCCGGAGGAGCCGTCTACCTGGCAGAAGGGGAGTTAAAGAGCTCCCTGACGGAGATAGTGTCCCGGAGGAGTCGCCTATTCCGTAGGCCGAGGTAGCATCCTGGAGGAGCCGTCTACCTCGTGAAAGGGGAGTTGAAGAGCTCCCTGACGGAGATAGTGTCCCGGAGGAGTCGCCAATTCCGTAGGCCGAGGTAGCATCCCGGAGGAGCCGTTTACCTGGCTGGCCGAGGTAGCATCCCGGAGGAGTCGTCTACCTGGCGAAGGGGAGTTGAAGAGCTCCCTGGCGGAGATAGTGTCCCGGATGAGTCGCCTATCCCCGCGGTGAGTCTTTGTACCCGAGCACTCGGAGCGAGTCAAGGTAGCATCCCAGAAGAGCCGTCTACCCGACTGGCCGAGGTAGTATCCCGGAAGAGCCGTCTACCTGGCGGAAGGGGAGTTAAAGAGCTCCCTGACAGAGATAGTGTCCCGGAGGAGTCGCCTATTCCGTAGGCCAAGGTAGCATCCTAGAGGAGCCGCCTACCTGGCAGGCCGAGGTAGCATCTAGGAGGAGCCTTCTATCTGGCAGAAGGGGAGTTAAAGAGATCCCTGGAGGAGATAGTGTCCCGGAGGAGTCGCCTATCCCCGCGGTGTTGCACACTCCGGAGAGTTGATCGAAGCATGTTCCACGACCAAGGCAAGGCGCGCATGGTGTGGTGAAAGGATGGACGGATGCAAGGAGCATTGTAGTGTGACAGAGAGCCAGGGGCACGACTGTGTCAGTGGCGCGGCGCATGGACGCGATGGAGTGAGTAAGGTGTCGGGGGAACGTTTGTGTTAGTGGCGTGGCGCATGGGCGCGACGGAGTAAGTCTGGTGTCCGGGGCACAGTGTGACGTCCCGGCGACGGGGGTCGCGGAGTGACGTCCGGACGACGGGGGTCGCGGAGTGACGTCCGGGCGACGGGGGTGACGGAGTGAGTTCCGGGCGACGGGAGTCGCGGAGTGACGTTCGGGCGACTGGGGTGGAGGAGTGAAGTCCAGGCGACGGGAGTCGCGGAGTTACGTCAGGGCGAAGGGGGTCGCGGATTGAGTTCCGGGCGACGGGGGTCGCGGAGTGAGTTCCGGGCGACGGGAGTCGTGGAGTGACGTTCGGGTGACGGGGGTCGCGGAGTGACGTCCGGGCCCTTGAAGTGTAGTGAAGATGCTAAGTATGGAAGCCAAAGGCCAACCCTTTGGGGGAAGGCCAAGGCCAACCATTGGGGGAGGCAAAGGCCAACCTTAGAGGAAGGGCGAGGCCGACCCCAAGTGGGAGGCCAAGGCTGAGGCCGACCCTAAGTGGGAGGCCAAGGCCGAGGCTAACCCCAAGGGGAAGGCCAAGGCCGAGGCCGACCCCAAGGGGAAGGCCAAGGCCGACTTCCTTCGGTTGACGCCAAGGTTCGCCGACGGTCAAAGGATGAAGTGCGACGGTCGGAGCGTGATGAGCAGTTGCGCAAGGATCAGTTTCTTGGTTACGAAGTCAAGTAGAAAAGGTGAGAAGTGCACGTGACTTTAGCGTGCACGTATTGACCGGTTGGAGGCGTTGAATGTTGCATGTTGCTTGTGCGGACATGTGATGCAAAATGTGACTCCAAGTGGGCCTTTGGGTGCGACCAGAATAGGTTGGGAACACTCTTTCTCCTACTTGCTAATTCTTTGCGCGTTATAGGACCCTTTGCTCCCATTATACGGTATGTGATTAACCCTTTTGATGAGCTTGCATGGAAGGATAACAACTTTAATTATCTTTTGTTGGTTCGATTGTTTAGTTACTTGTACGTGTGCAATGCGGTGTTTAGCAGATTTTATGCAGAACACCATTTTTCTCTAATTTGATTATTTGCAAGATATTACTATGTCTGCTTCGTTGGACCCCTTTACTGTTGGCAAATTCTTAGGATAACAAAAACCGGCTTTACTCGTTGTTTTACCCTAGTTTGACTTGCCAAGGGGTACTTGTGTAATCTATGATTGCTATCCGGGTTCAATTCAATGTGTACATGAAAGATAGATATCAACTTCTGGATTTTACAAAAGTTCGAAGGTGGAAATGCGATTAAACGGAAGCTATGTCTATTTGACCAACAACTCTGTAGGAGAAGTAATTCAACACATGTTTTGGGGGTTGCTATTAACATTCCCTTTATGGCGAATGGCACCCCCAGTGCAGCTATAGATGATTGTACCTTGCACAGGAATTGACTGTAGAGAAGATCCTAAAATGATTATACCTCGAACAAGAATTGACCGTACAGAAAATCCTTAGCTTAGATATGAACCACTGAACATTAACCTCACTCGTGAGATGTTGTGCATTTTGTCTTCAATTTATGTGAGAGTAATTCAATGTATAAGCTTTAAGGACTCAAATTCTCCAAGAATTAGCCAAAAAGTCAAAGGGATACAGATTTTGAATTGGAGTACTATAACCCTTTTCTAAGTTTCGAGCAAAAATTAGTAGAGCATATGGTAAATTAATTTTGGTATCTCTGCTCTGGTTTAGCCAGTCTAATTTAAAGTATCCCAGGTTGCATTTGGTTCTCTTTTTTCATACAGTTTGGCATAACCTTTGCAGTTTAATATCTTTTTCATTAAGTTGTCTCTCCAAGTCCGAGAGGGCTAAAATGTGAGGAGTGGTAAGCATGATTTACATTGTTGGCGTCACTCTCTAGCAGCTTAGACTTAATCACCGTTCATTTCTTGAATTTTTCTCCTGTATCAATCATCGTGTTATTAATAGTAACCCTTGTGTACTTGCGATTTTAATTTAGTTTAGCACAATCTATGCAGTTAAAATCACGTGTGGACTAGATGGGTAAGACGCTTCACTTGTCTAGTTTCCCTTCTCACGAGTCTGCAGTAACCATTAAGACATTCTTGGAGAACTATACTGGGAAAGGAACTGTATATGCTTTAGAGGTTTTCAAGTGCAAGTATGGAATAGGAGCATATGCTAAGGTCGAGTTCACTACCAATTAGAATGCCAAGCATACATCTCAGTGGCTGAACAAAAATGCCGGAATTATGGGCCTCATCATAAGCCTTTGCAGGCTTATGCGAATGACATGGATATAGTTAAATAGACCTTTGATCATTGCATGGAGCAAGTAATTCTGTATTTTGGTTGTCAAGTCTCAAGAGAGAAATTTTTGGTGTATTGGCAAAGTGAAGATGTCCGTTTAAAGTTCCGGGTTGGACAGGATAAGTTTTACTTCTTTGTGTACTATTATCACAAGATTGAGCATAATAAGAGAACCTATTTTACCTAAGACAAGAATACAAGCTCGAGCTCTCCTGTAAGAACATCTGGCAAAATTTTCAACGTCATAAATATGGTCAGTCTGCAACATTCTTTCTAATTCAGGTTTGCTAAATTAAATTTGCTGCGGTTTCATCATTTTCTCCTAACCTCTTGTTTGAAAAAGAAAGAACAAAAGAAGGTTTTTTCTTTCTCGCATTGACATATCTGTTGCTCATCGATTTTACTGTATACTCCTTTAGAATATAGTTCTTGGCATTCCCATGTACTAAGCTATTAGCAATTACTCAAGTCCCACAAAATTAGCAAGAAGGGCTGCTCAAGAAGTTACATTCAGAACATATATGATTGTGGACTTGTTTGTATAATGGATCAGGTCCAAGCTTAGTGCAGTGGTCCGCCTTATAAATCTTTCTGTTGGCAGCAAAGAAAATGTTCTCTATAAGATAAGATGCCTCATATATTGGTTGGCTAGTTTTAAGTTTAACTTTACAGCCTTGCTGCCCTGTTGGTTGACTAGTTTGTTGTTTAGGGGGTTGTCTAAATCGGAAAGTGTAACCCCTACTACGTTAGCAGTATCTTTGGCCTAACGAGGTCTCCACTGAACCGCCCCACCAGTCGTGATCAAGTTTAATCGTCTTTTGCAAATTTTATTTTCATTAGAAGCTTCATCTCACCCATGAAGGCAATGGCGTTATGGCCTTGAGTGAAATTCAAAAGGAAAAAGGTGAAGGAAGGCTACTGGAGATAATAGAAATGAAACCCCCTTTTTTATCTATGATAGAGGTAAAGCCCCATTGTGGTCTATGATACATGAAAAGAATAAAGTCTGAATCAGATACTGTACTATCTAACTTACATGAATTCGATGAATGGTAAATCTTTCTTCTAATAATAGTGCTTAAGTCTGACGTGATAATGATTCCATGACTACATAACCACTTATAATGCTCTGATCAGATTTGGTTTGCCATACACACTAAATATAGGTTCAGCCTGATGTCTTGCCTCTTCTTGTAGTTGACTGGTGCTTCTCGGATATATGAGTGTCATATAAATACCCAAAGCTATTTTAAGGAAATTCCTGATGATCAATGTGTCAGGGCAACTGATTTCTCTCCTTCACACTCTATTGGGCAATCTTCTGCATTATATTTGGAGATACCGCACGGTGTTAACATTCCAAAATTCCTTGATATCTCTGCTGAATCTAAAGAAAGTGTGAGCAAATTCAATTTGGAAGCCGGCTTCACATATACATGAAATTTGGATCTAGTCCCCATTGTGGGTCCTCCCAAAGGAATTGAGTTGCCGTACGAAATACTGTTTTAAGGTTTATTCCTTGGTTCAGCATGGATGTGTTCCCGGGTTAGCACTTGATGAAGAATTTTTTAAGTTGGTTGACCCAGAAGGTACAGATGTTGTTCTTGTAGAACATGCTCTAGAGAGACTCTTCCATTCAACTGACTACTGCTATGGAAACGGGCAAGGTGGCTCCGTGAGCAATACAAAACGTATCGCACATTTAAGCAACTATACAAGAGACCTACTATTACCTTGGATGCTGGATGTTTATATTTTTGCAAGGTCCTAATAATCCCATGCAAAATGTATTTATGTGGTCCAGATGTCATTGTGTCTAATCGCGTATACGTAACTATCCTATGGATACTGATAATTTTCTTCGTGTTTCTTTCATTGACGAGGAGTTTGAAAAATGGTTTTTCCACCGCTCTATCCCCCCACATATGGTCTATGCACGAGAATGAAACAACTGAGATTTATAAGAGGATCCTTTCAACTCTTAGAAATGGCATACTCATTAGTAATAGAAATTTTGAATTTTTTTGCCTTTTCATCAAGTCAATTACGGGAAAATTCTGTTTGGATGTTTGCTTCAAGAACAGGGCTTATAGCTGCTGATATAAGAGCATGGATGGGTGATTTTCATCAAATCAGAAACGTGGCGAAATATGTTGCAAGACTTGGTGAATCCTTCAGTTCGTCTAAGGAAACACTAAATGTCGGGACAGTGGCTTGCATTTTTTGCAAGTGTTAGAATTCGAACCCTCCATCTTAAGGTTCATGGAATTGTGAAAAGTAATGCATGAATCTGGACAGTGGCTTGAAATTGAAGAAGCAGAAGCAATGTCTAGCGAATTTGGAATTCTCTACTGGATCACATGGCTCCATTAGTTGCAATGTTGACTTGGAGAATTCTTCAATGGTGAGCTGTTTTTACCTGTGTGACTAGCAAATGAAAGCTTCATTGTGAAGTTTTGGCTGTCAACTAGAAGAATCAGCAACCGACTCGAAGAAGTGGCTGGAAATGGAATGCTTCACAATGAAGCTTTGTGTGCCTACTCTAGGCTGCCAACTTGGAATGGGTTGCTGACTTAAGTCATGCCATATATATATATATATATATATATATATATATATATATATATATATAGGAGTCTTGTCTGTTTAGTGATATATAAGAAAAAGGTAGAAGCAGGAGAGTGTGATACAAAAGAAAAAAAACAGTAGCTTGAGAAAAAATAGAGAGAGGTGTTGAACACCAAGTTTTGAGATAAAAATATTTTGTTTAAGTGTGTTCGTTGTTCCAATTATTTGTGTGAATCCATTTCCCTTCCACCGAGTGGTATCACAGCCACAAGGTCGATTCTACACTTCAAGAAAGTGAAGAGATGGCCAATATCATTCTGCCTCATATCTCAAAATTAACATAGACGAATTATGGGAACCTGAGCATCGAAATGAAGGTTCTGCTTTGGTCATAAGAATTATGGAAAATTGTTAAAGACAGATATACCGAGCAGGTAGATGTGACTACCAAACAGCTTTATCAAACGCCCAGAAGACAACGCTAAAAGAATCACGCAAGAAGGATAAGAAGGCCTTGTTCTTAATTTTTTAAAGAGTTGACCAATCAACCTTCGAAAAAATATCAGATGTGAAGATATCAAAGGATGCGTGGTAAATTCTACAAAAATCTCTACAAGGAGTCGAAAAGGCTAAAAATGTACGTCTTCAATCACTTAGAGCTGAATTTGAGACGTTAAAAATGCAAAATTCAGAAAATATTAATGATTATGTTACTCGTCTGAAAACGGTGGCAAACGAGATGAAAAAAAATGGACAGACTCTTGATGATATGAGGGTAATGGAAAAACTCTTACGTTCTCTGACTCGAAAATTTGATTACGTTGTCACCACCATTGAAGAATCGAAAGATTTGTCTCAAATTTCTATAGATTAGCTTGTGATTTCTCTTCAAGTTCATGAGTAAAGAATAAACCAAAATAAAAATAGTGGTAATTTGGAGCAAGCTTTGCAAATCAAATTATACGTAGGTGAAAATCAAGTTAGCAGTAGCTACGAACGAGGTATAGTAGATCGTAATGGTTACAGAGGTGGATGCGGTGGACGAGGACGTGGTAGACGATCTTTCAAAAGAGGCCAAACAAACGGAGGCTATCAAACATATAGTCGTGGTCGAGGATTTAAAAGCAGAGGTAGAGGCGGATTTTAGCAACGAGATGATAAATCCCAGATGAAATGTTATAATTGCAATAAATATGGTCATTTTAGTTATAAGTGCAAATTAACTCCTAAGATGGAGGAAAGAAATAATTTTGCAATAGCTGAAGAGAAAGATGTGGAAGATGCTATTTTTTTACTTACAAAGGAAACGAAGAGTGCAGGAAAAATGTTTGGTATCTCGACACTGGTGCCAGCAACCACATGTGGGGCCGAAAAGATTTGTTCACAGATTTGGACAAGACAATCAAAAGAGAAGTTAATTTCGGAGACTCTTCCAAGATTCCGGTCAAAGGCAAAAGTAAACTCATGATTGCCTTAAAGAACAGAGAGAAAAACTATATATCAGATGTTTATTATGTACCAGCCTTAAAAAAGCAATATTATCAGTCTGGGTCAGCTTTTAGAAAAGGGGTAGTTATACACACGAAGGACTATTCTCTCGTTATTTTTGTGAACCCATTTAGCTTCCAACAACAAAACAGTAAATCATCAAATGTTGTCTGAACGGGTTCTGCAGCATCATAGATGTCATTTAGACTCGCATTTTTGTATGTGCTCTCCCTGAATTACTGCTACTGCCAGATGATGATGGTGTTGATGCAGGAGTTGTTGAAGTAGAGCTTCGTGGAGGTGTTTGATCACCACCTTGATCATCTTGCGTGTTTAAGTTGTTGTCATCATCATCATCAAAAAACATTCCTTCAACTTTCTTTTCTTCCTTGCCCCATCTCCAGTAATCTGCTTCATCAAACTCAACATTTCGTAAGATAATCACTTTCTTAGTAAGAGGATTATACAGTTTATACGCCTTACTTCTTTTCTCGTAGCCAATAAATATGCATTTTTTTCCTTTGTCATCCATCTTCTTTCTCTCTTGATTAGGAATATGGGCATATGCAATGCATCCAAAGATTCTGAGATGTTCAACTATCGGCTTGCTACTACTCCATGCTTCATTTGGCGTTTTGAACTTTACACTTTGTTGGCATCGAGTTAGCAAATAAACAACACATGAAACGGCTTCAACCCAAAAGGTTCTTGGTAGGTACTTTTCCTTCACCATACTTCTTGCCATATCGAGAATCGTGCTATTCTTTCTTTCTGCAACGCCATTTTGTTGTGGCGTATAAGAGGTTGTCAACTGATGAATAATTTGATGCTTTTTACAGTAACCTTCAAACAACTTTGAGGTGTATTTGCCTCCTCTATCAGATTTGATTGTCTTCAGATACTGTCCACTTTGTTTTTCTACCATTGGTTTGAATTCTATGAATTTATCAAGGGCTTCCAATTTTTCTTAATGAATATACGTCCAACTCTTTCTGCTGAAATCATCAACGAAAATAAGGTAGTACCTGTTTTCGCCAAGCGATAGAATATCAAATGGACCAGCTATATCCGAGTGCACAATCTCTAGTGGCCTTCTGGCTTTCCAAAATTTTTCAACTTCAAACCTTTGTCTGTGTTGTTTCCCTTTAACACAAGCTTCACATAACTGATCTGGTTCATTAATTTCTGGCAGACCATCCACCAGCTTTGTTCTTGATAAGAACTTTAGGCCGGTAAAACCAAGATGACCAAATCTTAAATGCCATAGTCATGAATCATCTTTAATGATAGACTTCATGCATTTCATCATTTCTGTTCGGATATCAAGTGTGAAAAGACGATTCTTTGTAATGTCAATTTCGGCAATTAATTCTCTCTCTGGTTCTGATAACGAGATATATTTGTGGCCAGGGAAGAAGTGGCTGGGAAACCGTGTGTTCTTGTATATGTATGTGGGAAACAAGAAAAGGCTGATTGAAGAACGCAATGCAAATGGTGGTGCATGTTTGTTGGCGGTGGTTGTATAGTGGTAGATCTACACGATAGCCTATGAGAGCAGAGAGGAGAGGCTGTGACAATGTTACATGCTGCGATTGGAGATAGGTTATGGTGATTGCCGTGTCTGTAGAGGGGGTGACCAGTGGTGATAATGGTGTTGTGGGTTTAGTGTCTGGTGGTGGCTGATCTAGGTTGTGCTGTAGCGGGGTGGTGGTGGTTGATGGAGACTTTGGTGTTGCATGGTGGCAAGAGGTTGGTAGCGGTCAACTAAGGCTACCTGTGGTGTTGCGGCAGAGTTGCGTGGTTATGGGTGTGAAAGTGAGTATGGAGGCGGTAAGGTGTTGTAAAAATGGTGGCGGTGGGTGGTGTGGGTGGATGGGTGGGTGTTACTACTGATTGAAGGGGGTGGTAACGGTGGGTGGGGCGATTAGTTATAGGTGTAGTCGTCGACGTGGGGGGGCGACCAGTGGCGGCACCGGTGAAGGGGGAAGAGAGAGATAGAGAGAGAGGTGGTGGCTGGGGAAGGGGAAGGTATGGTGGATGGGGATGGGTGGTGGTCGTAGAAAAGATTGGTTCAATTTGGATGCGGAATGAGATGAGGTACTTATTAATTGCCTACATAAATCCCTAGAGCCTGGCGTGTAAAAATTGAAAACATAGGTCTTGAAGTGAGATTTTGTATACTCCCCCAAGGGTACTTATATGTGCTCAAGTCTTTCTTTGTTCTTCAACGGAAACCAAAATGGTACACATCACCAACATCAGTACTTGCCGACGCGCATGGAAAATGATCCATACTTGAGAAAGCTTCTAGCTTTCAAACTCAGCATTATCATACTCTTCATCATATGATGTATTCTACTTATCTTTCTAACACAATATCAAATGACAAGGTATGAGAAGCAACTAAGTCAAGAAAGGGACGTTTTTAACGGGTACAGAAGCATAAAACTAGGGAAAACTATAACAGAACAGAAATCAGGTCAGGAACAAAGGCAGCAAGAGAAGTTGAGGCAAGATCACAGCAACATTAGTTTAGCCAGATACTTATGATCGGCTGTTGAAAATCTAAAGGAAAGACTGGGAGCCCAGACAACAAGAGTAACCCTCTTCATCAGGAAAAACCAGTCCTTTGTACCTTCATTCACTAAGTTGCCTCTCTATTGCTGATATTCTGTTTCTTTGTGATATGACCCATGCGCGCATCTTAGTTGTATGTATTTGACTTTCTTTTCTCCCTTCCTCTAGTCTTTAAATTTATGCCTTAGAGCATGTTTAGCTTGATGGTCAAGTCCTAGAGCCTGTTTGTGGAAAAATGAAGATGACTGAATCAGCTTGAAAAGGTCAAAAAACTGATGAAATGCGGAGAAAAAAAATAACAATTGCGGATCTGCTAAGATAGGGTGACTTGGATTTGACCTTGTATTCTAGCAATTGGTAAAAGTATGTCCAAATGTTTGCATTAGACAATATAAGATAAAAATCCAGGCTTTTTTCTTTTTCAACAGATATTTAAATTCAGACGGTCTTAGAGAGATTGCTTATCTAAGAATTTTTTTTTATTGAGGACTGCGGAGCACTATTTGTACGCGATAGGACGTGGGGCTTGGACCAATTCAGATAATGACGAGGGAGAGTTAACTGACTTGGTCTGGGCATACTTTGACCTCCCAAAAGAAAGAATGGCTTGTGTCAAGGTAATGGGCCAAGAAGAGGTATGAGTAGACCAGAAATAAGATATGTAGTTGTTGTTGAGGGCTTGATTACTAGAAACATGACAGAGCGTATAAGTTGAGGTATATTCTTTGAGTTAGGAGTCCTTGCAGGAAACTAGTGCAATATCTTCCACTTTTTATGAAAAAGCTCCATGTGAGTTGGAACATCGAAAGTTCACATATAGCATTTGTGTGCCTAAATAAGCATAAAGTGTCGCTTGGAGATAATTACATACTGAATTATAACACGTTGTGTTCATGGTTATGGCAATTGAAAATGGAACTTGTGCTATATCTGGAGCATGTCTTGCCACTATTGCATCCTTCTGTCACTTTTGCATTCTTTGGGCGGTATTGGAGTTGAGACCTGAAATCGGCAAGTGTGAGGTTTACCTGTTTAAGGATTAGGCGACGTTACTAATGTGGCAGGCTTGGCACAGTTTCTGGTTGATAAGCCGGCTCCTTTCCAATTACTTTGTTGAGGTTGCCTCCCAGATTCAATTGAGTCTGGATTTGAGAAGAGATTAGCTAGTTGGAAGAGAGTGTCTAAAGCTGGTGCCTTACACTTATTAAGAGCTTTCTTCCAGCTCATCAATGAGCTCTACGTCATTATCCTATCCTGGCGTCTGCATAGAAGCTCAAGCTGGGAAGAGACTTTTGTGGAAGGGGAATGAGGATATTTGCTAGTATCATTTAGTAGCTTGGGATTTGGTGTGCTCTCCTATTTCACGTTGTGGATTTGGCTCGAAATACTCATTAGTTTCTTTTGGGCAAGTGGTTTGGAGATGCCCTGGGCTATGTTACATGGACTCTTAGGTTTACCTGAAGTACCTGTGTCCGACACTCGACACTTGGACATAGGTATGAGATATGTGTCCGACACATATAATAGGATATGACATTGTCAATAGTATATATAGTTATTTGTTTAATTAGTTATTGCTTTGATAGGAGACAAGTTATCAATTGAAACGAAGTGCATCATACAAAACACCTTTTTACTTCGAAATAACTAAAAAGCCATAACAAATATGAACATTTTGCCGTGTCCCCGTATCTTGCGTTTTCAAAATTAGACAAGTGCGACACTTGGACACGTATCCAATCCGGACACTCGTACCGAGTCCATGTAACATAGGCCCTAGGGTGAAAGGGATGCTACGGGGGACGGCGATGGAAAGCACATTTGGTTGGGGCCAGTGTGGGAGGTTGTTGAGGTCTAGAGGCGTGGATATGGTTGAAACAGGCTTGGTTTGTGGAGGAGCTTACCCATTCAGTGAACTCATTTTATGAGGCACATTTCCTTCACCGAGGGTTTGGGAGGATGGTTAGGTTTTGGTTTTTGGTTTTTGGTTTTGATGAGTTTAGGTAGAAATACCCTGGGCTTGTACCCGGATTTGTCTACATCGACCGCAGATCAGGATGCTTGCTTGCTGATCATTGAGTGCTTCAGCCTGTGGCTGTGTTGGGAACCCTAGGTTAAGCTAGGATTTCAGCTTGAATGGGTGGATTCTTGATTGTCAACTTTGAGAGCAGATAAGCTTTCTATGCATGCGGTGGGTTCTCGTTGGTTGAAAATTCATGAGAGAAGTCTTCTCAATTCTCATGGTGTAGGAAGTAATAGATTCTAACCATTAGACCTTTCTTCGACTGCTCTGGGACACATAGTAGTTGGATGCTTAAATTGCTTAGTTGGATCAAATACACATAATAGTTGGACGCATGATACTTGGATGCAACGGAGCATAGGTACCTAGAAGAATCCAAGTTGGGAGTGGCTCTAGTAAACAAATGTTAATTATATTCTATGCTATTAATGTTTGATAACAGGTGTATATATGTAGAAAAAATGAAAGCACACATGATTAATATATAACTTTTTGTTTATTAGTTTTATTAATTCCTAGAGAGGTGTTTATTTATTTTCTTAATCTACTCATAAGTTCGATCTTTTGTGGGTTTGTGTACAAACCACCCCAAGATCATTATACCCCCAAGGTGCACTCATCTGTTCATCAAACTCATGTATCCTTATGATACGACCTTTGAGCCACTTCCACGTGCTCTACCTCTCAGCAAAATGACAACCTGTCATTCCATAATAAATATCAGCACGAAATTAAAAACGACTTTCTTGTGGCCTAAGGCCTGTCTGCTACATCTTCCTCCTCTTTGAAACCCTAGTCTCCATTAACAAGAAGAGAATCTCCGTCACTGACGGACACGTCAGTCCCAGGAAGAGAAAAGACTCTGTGGCTACTTGAGTTTGTGATCCCAGCCTACCTGGGAGCGCCAATTTGTGAAGTTTCAAGGAGATTCGTGGGCTTCTTGCAAGAATCCTGCAACTAAGCAGCAGAATATCGTTTTTGAACCCGTCATTTTCTGAAAGGGAGCACATTGCCAGTCCATTAGTAATTGAAGCTATGTTTAAGTCTTGAGCGAAGAATATTCAGTAGTGTCTTATTTCGAGTTTATTCCTTCAACCTAGGCACAGTCGGCAAAGAATTAACTAATTTTACAGGAGGTGAAAACAAAGGATCCCGTCAATTTCCCTTATGTGGATTGACATTGTCTAGCTTTGTATAGATACGAAAGGAGTTACTATGACATAGACAATTTGATTCACCACATAACGTGCTCAGCGATATAATTCCACACTATATACATCCATACATGCATGCATACACTTGTTTTGTGTCGTACGGGTGTGGGTAGCAGGACGCATCCATGCTGAATGCCAAACACAACAATTGAATCTAACTTTACCCTTTTCAAGCTTCCCCAACATTTACCTTACGGTCTTTTACTTGGTTACTATGTTGGACTTTTATACTTCTATACAATTGCAATGTTTGCTACACCTGAATATTGTCATTCATATATATATATATATATATATATATATATATATATATATATATATATATATATATATATCAGGAGTGTGTGAATTATGTGCATATACTTGATGATCTTCCATGGCTTTATTGCATAGTTGTACCGGCAGGCTTCCTTATTTTAGCGATCTTACTAACATTAGCTGAACTTGGACAATAGACCTCATCCAAATGAGTGTTCTGGAAGCGATTTGGATGGAGACATCTATTTTGTCTGCTGGGATCATGATCTAATTCCACCTAAGCAAATACAACCTATGGATTATGCACCAGCACCTAGCATGCAGTTGGACCATGATGTTACAATTGAGGTATAGCTCTTTCGCATGAACTGGACTTGGATATTCTTATTTGTTCGTCATAAATTTGTCAGCCCATGGGATTCATATTTCCCATCTACACTCATGGTCTTGATCTCGCTCTTTTCTCTATTTCTTTCAAGATTATAATTTTGAAACTCGTACGTTACTCTTCGCTCTAATCTTTTCCTTTCATCTTCATCTTGAACACCACATTAAAAAACCATTTGTTATCATAACTTATGTAGCTATAATTGAGATGATCTTTGTAGTCCCAACATGCATTGTGTATTTTTACAATGGAAACTTTGTGAATATAAATTTTTATCCTTGCGCTCCCAAATGTGTTTAGGAAGTAGTAAATGCAGCTCGAGTCCCTATGGCACAGAAATTTCGAGGAGCAACTAGAAAACGACCTTGAAAGCTTCTGACTACTAAGCAGCATGTATGAAAGAAGAAATAATCAGTCAAATAGCCTTGTGGGTGTTACCAAGCGTACAATTTGCATCAGTGCACTGAATTTTTAGATGGTTTGTCTCAGTTAACAACCTAGAAAGGCACCCGCCTGACTGCACGTGTACATATTAATGCATGCTGTTCAGATACTTTGAGGCCTTAAAACGCAACTAAGCTAAAATTCTGTTGTTTTTTAGATCTTATGCTTGATCTCCATGTCAAAAGTCATTTACCTATTGGTTCAGCAGCTGCTAACTTGTTAGACATTTAATGTACCAAAGTTAGTTGTTTATGCAATTTACGTATTCCTGTTATTTTATTTTAGTGCAGCTTTTATAATTGTGTTATCCTTTATATTATCTATTTCCTTATAGGAGTTATGGACTTGATAGTTAAAGTCGAGTTCTAGTAATGCAGGATATGTTCATAATGCAAAGGGTGAATACCTGCACTCAATCGTATTGGCTGGTACACTCAGCTGCACACACACTCTTTATCTCTATGGGCTGCAGGAATAGTGATAAAGAGTGTGCAGCTGAGTTAATTGTATAGAACTGAGTGCATCGTGGAACTACTAGTTAACTCACGATATTTGTATAGAGCTGAATTAATCCAAACAATTTTGAAATTAGTTTACTAATTAACGAACACAGTTTGGGGATGCGCTGAGTTTCTTCAATTCGTTTATCTTTCTTTCTTTTTTTCACAGAAAGTGGACGGGCGGTTTTCTTCTATCCAAAAAACACAATCTAGTCTCCCTCCCCCGCCCCTGGAGGACCCTCCTCCCTCCCTCCCAACCCGCCCCCAAATATCAGAGTACAGCCATTCCAGCATTGGTATTTATACCTACAGTCGGCAGCAACGCACTTATGTATAGTTAGGTCGTAGTCCTTTAGACCCATTAATGTCAAATCTATTATTTGTGTTCTTTACACATTTTATTGAGCAAAATGTATTGGCAGTGTTATCTACTAAAAATAACTTCGCACTGCAGGAAGTTGAAGAGTATTTCACCAACTATATAGTCAATGACAGTTTAGGGATCATTGCAAATGCACATACTGTCTTTGCAGACAGGGAACATGGTAAGGCAATGAGCACACCTTGTATAGAGCTCGCAAAGCTGTTCTCGATTGCAGTTGACTTCCCAAAGACTGGTGTTCCGGCAGAGATACCATCTCATCTTCGTGTCAAAGAGTATCCTGATTTTATGGATAAGTCTGACAGGACCACCTATGAATCACAATGTGTGATTGGGAAGCTCTTTAGAGAGGTGAAAGATATCGCACCCCGCACAAGCTCTATTAAATCCTTCAGGAGGGAAGTGGCAAGGCATTCGTATGACCCTGACATGGAAGTAGATGATTTCCAGGATTACCTTGACCATGCTTTTGACCCCAAAAGTTTATACGATTATAAATTAGGGAACCTGATGGACTATTATGGTATCAAAACCGACGCTGAAATCCTGAACGGAAGTATCATGAAAATGTCAAAATCTTTTGACCGGAGAAAGGATGCTGAAGCTATTGGTTTGGCGGTGAGGTCCTTGAGAAAGGAAGCTAGGAGCTGGTTTAACGAGAGAGCGGAGGAGTTGGGTAGCGGAGCTGATGATGTTTATGCAAAAGCATCAGCTTGGTACCATGTTACATACCATCCAAGTTATTGGGGTTGCTACGATGATGGGATGAAACGGGCTCATTTCCTTAGTTTTCCGTGGTGTGTTTATGACAAACTGATCCAGATCAAGAGAGATAAATTTAGTATTAAAAGGGCTCTCCGTATGTCTTCGCTTGAGAGGCAGTTTAGTTGCGGACTGACTCTCAGGTGAGATAATTTGCACTGACCCAGTTCAGTGTGTGCTCTAACTTGAAGCATTTGTCTATTAGACTGTTTCTTTTTGTGTTTCAGGTATGTAATAACACTGAGAACTAGCAAAACGATGCTACTCTTGTAAGATGTATATGTTTTTCAAACGCTCGTGTGTATCGATTTGAATCTACCCAGATGAGTAACTGATCTTCGACTTGCATATATTAGCTTTGTTTTGGAGTGGGCTCCCACATTATGCTCGCAGTGCTGGTGATTCTAAGAGAGTATCATTGTTGCTATAATGCAATAATGTTGATCAGTTGTTTCCATTGGATTATTGCCGGTGGAGGTGGAGGTGCTTGACAATGCTAAAGACTCATCGCGTCATCTGAAGAAAGGTACGGTAGAAACTAGAAGACGACCCCCAGTAGGTTCGCAAATGGCATTCTAAGCTGCATTAGAAGACGACAGTGAGTTCACAGCGAGAGAGGCTACTCTCTTTCTGTTAAAGCATGATATATATTGTTCAACCCATTGTCTAAAAGTTTTAAGTTTTTACAGCAGCAGATGGTAACTTAACATGGTATTTGACTAGGTCTTGGGTTCAATCATTCTCGCTAGCTTATTTGGTTCCCATTTATTATAGTGCAATTTGCACTCACTTGGTGGTGGTAAACCTTGATTAGTCTCTTCACGTGTAATCAGAGGTTGCACGTGAGATGGAGTGTTAAAGCATGTATATACATTGTTGGACTCATAAGATGGTCACTTAACACTCCCTCCCTCCCTCTCTCTCTCTCTCTCTCTCTCTCTGTTATCTCTCTTACACGACCACAGCCTTCTTCACGTTCGTAATTTTTTTCCTTTATCTGTCACTGCCATGTCGGATTTTTTCTTCCTTGCCTACTACTTTGGGAAAAGAATTGGACACCTCCGATTTAAAAAACTTAAGTAGATGAGCATACCAGAAGGTATTGGTGGGGAAATGAGAGGACCCTTTTAGATGGCTAAAGTTGAGCATTTAACAGTGATCACAAAACACGCAAGCTTAGCTGGATGGGGAGACTCAGTTCGTTTCAATCATTTCACTCACTTGCGCTTCAGTGCGACAAATAACAGAGTCCCTTTCTTGTAGCTTGCATCCATCACGGAATACTTGGCAGCTTTCTGATTGAATCGGCCAAAAATTTCGTCCATCTTCTCACTACATCCGAAGTGCTTCACTAGTACCCCCTCCACGGCAGCTCTGATGTGCGTCGTGCACCTCTGCATATCAACTGGCTCATCAATCCTCATCAAGGGGTCTGTTAGCTTCATTTTCTCAATGCTGAAATGCCCGTTTCCTTGTATCAGTCCTGCCATCTCCTTCGGAGACGTAGTGTATACAGGCAAGTTCAAGGCATCCACTTGAGATTCACTGATGAGTCCCTGTAATATACTAGAACTATGTTACAATCTTCAACTATATTTCAATGTCATTTCTAGTGGCCGGTATACATAAGCCGTCTAGAATCGATCATTTTGAGTTATGATTCATATCAGCGGAACTCGGTTAGTTTCATCCTTGAGCTAATACGATCTTTTATAAATGTGGCTTATTTAGCGAATTTATGCCTAGCTCAAACTGTTAATGTAGATCATTGGAATGTAAATATAGGTCTATACGCCCTAGAGCCCCATGTAAATGTTGAGAGATATAAACCCACAATGGGGTATTAATCCCACATCGGGTAAATAATCAATAATATTTTAATATATAAGCCTTGTAGGTCTCCTCTTCCCTCAC
This sequence comes from Escallonia herrerae, assembly GCA_033070095.1. Classification (NCBI taxonomy): domain Eukaryota; kingdom Viridiplantae; phylum Streptophyta; class Magnoliopsida; order Escalloniales; family Escalloniaceae; genus Escallonia; species Escallonia herrerae. The sequence continues at coordinate 28,456 of JAVXUP010002556.1, read as the reverse complement.
AGCTAATTTACCCGATGTGGGTTTATATATCTCAACAGTATACACCTTCAAACACGATTTCTCTCATCTTTCTCTTCCAATTAGACCTGTCATAACGACTCACGAGGTTGGCTCTTTTACAGCCCTAGAATTCCCAACTAATTAGGACTAAAGATCTGTATACTTGGTGTGACGAAACTAGTAATTGAAGTAAAAACAAATGATTCTCAAACGTTACTGCTAAAGCATCCAAAATATCTAATAGATATCTCAAAATATTTTTCAAGCCCACCTCATGTACCATATCCATGAGGCACAACCCTAGAGCATCATAAATCATTCCAGATGCACTTTGAGAGCGATGAACTCCATCTGGGATAGCTGTCATGACAAGTAGCACCAACCCTCCTGACACAACCTCTTCGGCCCTAGCATTCAAAAAGTTGTTCACGTCATTAGCAAATTGAGCTGCATAAGCATTAAATACTTCATCGGAAGCACTTGTGTAGTATATTTTCCCCCGGTTCCAAGCAGGGGAGTTTATGTCGAGCACTTCTTCAGGAACCTTAGAGAGCCAGTGGAGTGCATAGGAGACATGCACAATATGCAGAGATGATTGAGGGAACAGCCGGCCATAGAAAGAACCTGGTACACAGGCAACAAAGTATGACTTTTCAGGAGGGAGGGAGGTGAAAAGGGTGTTGAAGTCATTTGTGGCATGATCGTTGAAGAAGACTTGGAATTCAGGTGTTTCAGAAGCAAGTCCTATGGATTTGTACTTGCTTTCTACTGCCTCTATTACATTTTGCACAGCAATATACGTGTTGGGGCCAACTGAACAACCCAAATCTGCAATATGGAATGTGTTTGATGTAGACGATAGCTTGTCTATATCAAGCTTTTCTGCAATGACCTCGTTGATCATCGTCTCTACAATCATGCCAGCTTCTTTCTGTCAATTGAACAGGTGAAAGTAATGCTATTGCTTGCATTGTGATTACTGCTGCAACTTGTCCAAGTTGATCATTGTCATTGTAAAGGAAATTCACTTTCTGAAACCGAAGAAGAATGGACAATAAAAGCTAACAGTAAAAGTTGAACACCACCTGACACTACTAGTTTCAAATAAGCCAGTCGACAATCATCTAAATTATCCCGAGTGCAGTTATTAGGGCTTGGATCAATTCCCTAGCTAGCTCTGCCCCGATTGCGTAGGATGGTTCCCTGGACCACGTATACTTCGTGTTTGTCTATGCTTGGATATCATTTTGGTTTATCTTTCTTTCGTGTTTCGCGAAATGTTTGTTTGTGTAATATTTTTAAGAAGAGTCGTTGAAAATATGAAATTACCTTTTTCAGACACCATTCGCCTACTCACTATACAAACATATTTCTTTCTTTCACATTCAATCAAATTAATAGTCAAAATAAGATTTTGACTATTAATTTGAACTTGGCGGCATAAACATTAATCGATAACACAAAGTCATAGGCATGCATAAACAATAATAAGAAGAAAAAAGGACTACTTCCAGGCATTTTTGATAGTTAAAACTCACTATACAAACATATGTTCCCGGAACTTTCTTGAACTTGGCGGCAATCGTTTTACGCGAAACATCTGTTGAAAAATGGCATCCAGGCAATGCACATGCTGCTTTGTGTTTCTGAAAATGGTATCTAAACGAATTTAATAGTCAAAATAAGATTTTCAACCTATACATATATATTCATCTTTTGAAGATGCTCGTCTTTTAGAATGTGTTGTAAGGACCAAATGAAAATGCTATTCAAGCATAACGTAGTCGCGCAGTTCATGCTACTAAACTATGTGCTGAAACAAATCATACTATCAACAATAACGCAACTTCTTCAAGAAAGGAAAATCTGGATCTGTGTCGTGTGGTGCCATACCATCAGTAAGCCTTTTAATTTTCTCTCTCTTTTTCATGCACAAGTGGACTAGAACATGGTAATCAAAGATTCCTTGTTTCCAACAAAGAGAGTAAGTGTCAAAAGTTTGCATGTACAACATTATCCAACTTCTGAACTGTCGATGAGTATCATAGGAATATAAATACTTGATCTGTGCAATGTACGTTGGTTTATTAGTCCACCGTTCAAGCTACTACGGTGCTGCAAGTAAGTTTATCTATTCCTTAGATCATTTCTCTACGCCGTCGAAAGGTTTTCACCTTCTAAACTACTTGATATGCAATCTCTCTGTGTTTGTACTTAGTTTCAACCATGAGAATTCATCATGGCAAGAAGGTGAAGTGTGTTTGACACTTTGCATCCTTCTGGTAAGTACCTTAACAGGTCCATTTAGATACTATTTACCAGAAAAGAAATCCGTCGGAATGCTTGTTTCATGCCTCAATATCAAAGAATCGCGCAGATCACAGAATGAACATGAATACACAGTATGCACAGAGAGATGAAATGTAAGCCACCTGAAAGGAGGAGTTTTTGGAGTAGCTGTAGGTGCCATTTCCACTATTCATAGGAAAAGGTTTTGGCTCCGAGGCTGTGTTGTTGCAGCTCATTCTCTCTCCCTAGTGCGCTCTCAAAGCCTTGCTTTTGTGTGTGCGCGCGTAGGTTGATGCCTACTCTGGAAGGGCACTCTATATATAAGAGGATCAGGTTCTCGTGGGTGTGTATAAATGTATTTTTTGGTACAAGTCTATAAATGTATTTGGAAACTACTAAAAACCTTGATGGGCACTGGAAAACTTTTTCGGGTTACCTTTTTGGACTTATCATATGGATCGGTTTAATCTAGATTAGGTGATTCTCCTTCTCATGCCACTGTTTAATGCCAAGAAATTCCATTATCTAAACCCTTCGAGCTTTATTATTCAACTCGCTTCAGTTTGATTTACATTTAATCATCTTTTTGAATTGAGCCAAGTTAGCATCAAGTTACCTGCCCAGCAATGGAGACCCTTTACTTATTGTTCAACTATCATTAATCTTGGCGCTAATACACGTTGAGATTGTCGTTACTTGTCAAAGACAAGCACTTTTTAAGTCATTTGTTAACATTAACACATTCCCACTCATAACAGTAATATATTCCAAGTTGCCTGTGTATTTTCACATTATGCTGCTTCGTAGAACAATGTCTTGCTTCGGTCTAAGTGCTTCTAAGAGCCTGTTCCCATCCCTGCAACTTGTCTATCCTCTCTACCAGCACAGCAATATGCAGCTCAAGTACTGGGAAACAACTATTTGAAAACTCTGTCTCAGAGCGCAGCACTTGATTACCATTAGAATTACGTTGAGATGCTCAGTTCTTGAGATTCCATCTTTCTTCTTTAGCTTATTTTTCAACCTTTTCCATTTCTCAATACATATCCGATTAGAACCAAGGAAGATAGTGTGGTGGTCCAGAGCCTAGACCGCAGAGTCATATTAGGCTACTATCCAGGTCCTTGGCCTCGGTTTCCATGCCAGTTCATGTGCGGGGAGTACGATATATCAAGGTAAACTTGGATATGACACAAGGGAAGATGTGCAGTCTGTCCCTGGTTATAAACTTTTTTTCTGCTGCTGTGCTTGTGCTATACACTTAACTAGTACTTTTTCCGCCTTTAAAAAAAAATTGATCAATATATTTTTTTGACTATATCAAAAAAATTACTCGCGGAAAAAAATAAAAAACATATAATATTTGATCTATATTTTTAATATGCGTGCCAATACAAAATAAAGCATTTTTTTTAGGACCGATGGAGTACTAGGTAAATGCTCTTAAAGGAACTCGAATATAATCAGTTGTCCTGCTGCCATTTTCGTAACAGCCCCTTATATTGGTGTTGGTATTTCTTTTACACATCAATGGCCTAATTTTGTGTCGAAGCCCAACTCTCAAGACTGGCTGGTTATCTGCAGTGGGGTGTGTAGGAATTTTCCTGTCTCTTCTTTGTTTCTTGGGATGTTGTTTTCTTTTCTGGGGTAGAAGAGTGGGCTGAGCTGAATGTTTGACTAGGGATGGCAATGGGGCGGGTCGGATGCGGATTTTACAAAATCCGAACCCGCCCCGCTACTCAGTGAACTTTGCTCCGCCCCGGTCCGGGTTATGTATGTTAAATACCATAACCGATCCTATGTAGATTTAGGAACCCCGAACCCACCCCGTTCCGCCCCGCCCCCGCTGTAGCACGCAAAACAATCCGTAACCAACCCGACCTGATCCGACATGTTCTACTTGGTATAGCAAACATTTCACTCTTTTTAAACATTTATTACACCAAAACTTGCACCTGTGTCACAAAAAATAAACTATACACATCATATTAATGTCTAAAAATTCTAAAGAAGACATTATTAAATTACAACAGAGTTCAAATAAATTACAACATAGCTCAAATAAATTACAACATAGTTCAAATAAATAATAGCATAGTTCAAATTAATGTTCAAATAGACTACACCATAATTAATAGTTCAAATAGATAACACCACATTAACGTTCAATCACTGGGAAGTAGCAAATACGAGAGATCAAGCTCGTTCAGCTGGTTCGCATTCCAATTCCAAATACAACTGCAGTCACTGTTCACTGAAAAATAATAGAAATAAAATGACATTAAAATGAATGGATACAAAAAAAAAAGTAAAATTAATCTGAAATACAATTTACACAAGGAATCATACACCCGTCACACATGAGTTGTCACCGTCTTTGTCATCATTAATTGTTGCATATTCCTTGTGTGCTAGATTAGATACACCTACAACACCACAGTACAAATTTACAAGTACCCGTGAAAATTCAAAGTATTGTCAAATTTAACTGCATGAATAAAATAATAGAATGAGCTTACCTTTCATTTCAGCAGCCCACAACCAGTCTTGAGCACACATTAACGCTTCTAGTGTCTTTGGATGAAGCCTGTCACGGTGAGGACTCACTAACCTACCACTTGTGCTAAAAGACGCCTCCGATGCGACTGTAGATATGGGAATAGCAAGAATATCCTTAGCCATCAACTGTAATGTTGGGTATTTCAATCCATTAGTCCCCCACCAAGCCAAAATATCAAAGTCCAAAGACCTAGGCAACACATCCTCCTTGAGATTATGATCCAACTCAGATTTCACTACAGTCTTTCTCTTCTTCTTGACATGTTCATCGAAACCTTTCAGAGAATCTAGACATCCCACCTCAACACGCTCTTGCGAGCAAACAGATGATCCTCCACGAGTATTATGATCACTAACCTCTCTATTTTGGTACTCACGAAGAAGTCTATAACAAAGTGATGATACCTTTTCAGTTTCTCCCGACCCATAAAGCTGACTATAATAATACTGAATCAACTCCATTTTGTACCTAGGATCTAACACTACAGCAACCGCCATGATTCCATGAATATCCAACCAATATTTATCGAACTTCTCAAGCATTTTCTTAGCCATACTTCTAATCACCTCACTTGAGCTCATGAGCCACTCACCTAACACCATTCTAATCTCACAAATTTTAGGAAAAAACAAGTTAGCCATAGGATACTTTGTGCCCGAAAACATCTCTGTTGTTTCATAAAACAACCTCAATTTGTCACATATCTCTCTTGCAAAAGTCCACTCCTCTTCACTTGGGCAAGTTTTATATTGAAACTCTCGTTGCTTCAAGCGGAAAAAAACATCTTTATACACAAATGCAGTTTCAAGCATAAAAAACGTTGAGTTCCATCTTGTAGGACAATCAAGTGCCAATTTTTTGTGCTTGAAATACGCAATTGACGAGCAGTCTCTTCAAATTTCTCATCTCTCTTTGGTGTTGCCCTCCAAAAAGCCACACTCTCTCTAACCTTTTCAATTCCCTCCTTTATCACACTCAACCCATCTCTAACAATCAAATTCAACACATGTGCCATACACCGCATATGAATCAATTCACCAAACAACAACAGAGAACTAGAATCCAACTTAAGCAACAAGTCATCAATCATCGCATCATTCGTAGTACAATTGTCAACCGTAATTGTACATAATTTTCTATCAATGTTCCAATCAAGCAATGTTTGTGACAAAGCCTCACAAATAACTTCACTAGTGTGTGGAGGTGGCAAATATAAGAACCTATAAAGGATGAATTTAACAATTATTATGCGAAAGTAGGAATAAAATTAGATTGTAAAATACCAAATTTGCAAAAAAAAGTAAAGCATACCTCAAAATGCGACTTTGAAGAATGAACTCTTCATCGATAAAATGTCCCGTGACAGCCATAAAACCCTTCTTTTGATTACCAGAAGTCCACAAATCAGTAGTGACATCAACCCTACTTCTTATCCCCTCCAACAACTTCATCACTTGCTCCCTCTCATGTTCATAGATATTTATAATGTCGCTCTTCACTGTGTTCCGAGTTGGTATCTTAAACAATGGCTGAAGTGCAGACGAATACCTCCTAAACCCCACGTGGTCAACAATAGATAACGGGTATTCATGCAAAATTATCATGGTTCCAAGTTCTATCCTGGCAAAATCCTGATCAAAGGTATTATTACCTAATTTGGGCTTAGCATTTGCTATACCCATTATTCCAGCCAAGAGTTTCTGTCTAACATCCGGTTACCTTAGACGTTTACATCTGTCTAAGTGCATACGCAAGTGAGTAGTCCCATTTTTTGGGTTTGCCCCAAGGGTTTTCCGGCAGTGAATACATGTTGCTGTCACATTTCCACCATTTGTTTTCCTTTTGAAGTGTGCCCACACACTACTTTTCAAGTTCTCGTTGTTTAACTCATCGGGGCCACTGTCAAGGTCAACTAGTTCAGAAGCAGAGACTCCCATGCTTGCATTTGGTGTTGATGGCTCAGAAGTTTGATCCTCTAATGTAGCTCTAAGGGTTTGCACCGGAGATGATGCAACGGGAGAAGACGGGTAATTTCATTGGAAGACATGATTTTATATATATATTCATTTAAACAGAAAAGAATTATTTTTAAGAAAATCAAATAAATAATACCTACTCCGAAATAATACCAAATTAGCAAGGACTTTTCTAATATGCCCTCATAAAACCATAAGTGAACAGCATGAAAAACTAATTGATAATAACATAAGAACTTAAAGAGCAAAAAACTGTTTTATGTGAAGGAAGTGAGGATGGAGGTACTCCTTCCCCTTTTATAGATCAGAAAGTGCGTACTTCAAATTACACAGTGCAGGCCACTGCTTCCCTTTCCATAAATCAGAATGCAACCAATTCTGAAATTTTCTGTTATTTTCATGATTGTGTTTTCATATGGAGGCTGTGTTGCATTGTCTCTAGTGTTTTGAGAGCTTAATATGCTTTCTATTGTGTTTTCTATTGGCTTACGTTGATAGCTGTAGCTTTAAAATACTTAGAATTTGTTTGCGACACTTAAATGTATCGCCAAAAGTTCTCATGTCATCACCATAAAAATCCCAGTATGACCAGAGAGAGAGACACAGACAGAGAGATCCTGTCATTCTGATATCTAAAGTTGTGGTTGTAAGTGAAGATATTCATACAAAGGTACCAAATGGATATTCAACTAAGAGCTGGGAGCATAACGTCCCAGAATTTCTGGTCAGGTTCAAGAAACCAGAAACCCCTCAGACCCTGTTGTATCAACTATAGTCCATATGCGTATCTCCAGCCTTTTTGGCTTGGATTCTCATAGTTTACATGGTATATTAATATAGCATAGCATGTGACTATCTCAGTTACGTTGCTTGGTAACTGTTCAAAGAGTTTTCTCATCTGCCGCAGTGCCACTAGACTAGTATGTGATGAAGATCAACAAAGACGACCGCTAGATTTTCTCTTTCAAGAAGAAGATCAACAAAGAATCAAAGATGAACAAAACATGGAAGAGAGAGATTCATTACCCACCACAAGAAAATATGTATTTTGCGACGGAGTTTTAGCGACGGAAGGTATTCCGTCGCTAAACATGTCTTTAAGCGACGGAATATACCCTCGTTAAAACTCCGTTGCAAAATACTATTACCGACGGAAGACACCGTCGGTAAAAGTATTTTGCAACGGAGTTTTAACGGCGGACTTTTAGCGACGGAATTACCGTCACTAAATATTTTTTATAAAATTAGTAATTTTGAGTTTTTTTTTAAAATTATTTAAACGACGGAATAAAACCGTCGCTAAAAATTCTGTCGCAAAAGTCTTTATAATAAGACATTCACCGACGGAGTTTTAGCGACGGTCTTATTCCGTCGCTAAAGATCCTCCATTTAAATTCAGATCTGGTTTCTTTCTCTCTCCCCGTTCTCTCTCTGAAATTCTGCTCCCACCCACCCACCGCCGTTCTCACCTCCGGCGACCCTTCTCTACGGCGACCCAGCTCCGGCGACACTCCCGTCCCCCACCCGACGCCGCGCCACCAAGCCTTGCACTCCGGTCGTGCCACAAAGCCCTCCACTGTCGCCGCGCAAGGAAACCCACCACTGCCGCCGCACCACCAACGCCGGCGCCGTCGTACCCACCTCGAGATTTGTATGTCAATTGCCCTAAATTATCTGAATTTTTTGTTAATTTGTCTTCAATTTAGGTTACATGCCCTAAATTATCTAAATTATTTAGATTTGTATGTCAATTTAGGTTCAATTTTTTGTTAATTTGTCAATTGCCCTAAATTATCTGAATTATTTATGATGTCATTCACTTTGTTGTTCAGACGGATCTTGGCTTATTGAAGAACTTGAACTTGTTATCTCTAATTTTCCTTAATTCTTGACGAGGTAGGGAAGAAAACCATATTCGGTAGTTAGTCTGTAACACCGATATAGATCATGGTGACGCTGAAAGGTCATAGATTATGGGCCATTGCATGACATCAGGATAAGAAAGCCTCTGTATTGTTTATTCAATTCAACCGACCACTAAATTGAAGTAATTGAACCATAATTGAACCCTAAGTAAATCCTAAATTGAATGCCCTAATTGAATCGAACCCTAAATTAAACTAATTGAACCCCTAATTAAACCCTAAATTGATTGTCCCAATCTAACCGAACCCTAATTGAACCCTAAATTGAATGCCTCAAATCAACCAAACCCTAAATTGAATCAATAGAGCCCCCTAATTGAACCTTAAATTGAAGTAATTGAATCCTAAATTGAATGCCCTAATTGAATCGAACCCTAAATTAAACTAATTGAACCCCTAATTAAACCCTAAATTGATTGCCCCAATCTAACCGAACCCTAAATTGAATGCCTCAAATCAACCGAACCCTAAATTGAATCAATAGAACCCCCTAATTGAACCCTAAATTGAAGTAATTGAACCCTAAATTGAATGCCCTAATTGAATCGAACCCTAATTTGAACTAATTGAACCCCTAATTAAACCTTAAATTGATTGCCCCAATCTAACCGAACCCTAATTGAACCCTAAATTGAATGCCCTAATCCAACCGAACCCTAAATTGAACTAATTGAACCCTAAATTGAATGCCTCAAATCAATTGAACCCTAAATTGAATCAATAGAACCCCCTAATTGAACCCTAAATTGAAGTAATTGAACCCTAAATTGAATGCCCTAATACAATCGAACCCTAAATTGAAATAATTCAAGCGCATCGGATATGTGAATTTTGAACATTTTTTTCCCATTTGAACATTGATCATTTGTTTGATAATTTTAGGTTGTTAATTGTGCGTTTTAGAATTGTGATTATTGATCGATGATTTTAGGTTATTAGCTGTGCATTTGAAGTAATTGCGATTATTAATTGATGATTTTAGATTGTTAATTGTGCATTGAGCATTTGAGATATTGAGATTATTGACGGAGGATGGGACCCAATTGGATTGAATGTGTGGTTTTTGTTAATTTTTATTGCATTGAGCATTTGAGAATTGAGAATTGAGGTTGTTGACGGAGGATGGGACCCAATTGGATTGAGATACCTGTTAGTTAGCGCAGACACGGACAGCACGTCTGATCGACGGTGTCCGACATTTAAAAAACAAATTAACGTATGCCGATGTGTCTGGAGGTGCGTGTCGGTGGGCGTCGGACACGTGTCCGGAGGCTTCGGACACGTGTCCAAAGGCGTCGGACACGTGTCGGTATGTGTCGGACACGTGTCCGGAGGTGTCAGACACGTATCGGACACCATATCGACACCCTATATGAGGTGTCGGAATTGAGATTGTTGACGGAGGATGGGACCCAATTGGATTGAGATACCTGTTAGTTAGCGCAGACACGGACAGCACGTCTGATCGACGGTGTCCGACATTTAAAAAACAAATTAACGTATGCCGATGTGTCTGGAGGTGCGTGTCGGTGGGCGTCGGACACGTGTCCGGAGGCTTCGTGGACGTGTCCAAAGGCGTCGAACACGTGTCGGTATGTGTCAGACACGTGTCCGGAGGTGTCAGACACGTATCGGACACCATATCGACACCCTATATGAGGTGTCAGAATTGAGATTGTTGACGGAGGATGGGAACCAATTGGATTGAGATACATGTTAGTTAGCGCAGACACGGACAGCACGTCTGATCGACGGTGTCCGACATTTAAAAAACAAATTAACGTATGCCGATGTGTCTGGAGGTGCGTGTCGGTGGGCGTCGGACACGTGTCCGGAGGCTTCGGACACGTGTCCAAAGGCGTCGGACACGTGTCGGTATGTGTCGGACACGTGTCCGGAGGTGTCAGACACGTATCGGACACCATATCGACACCCTATATGAGGTGTCGGAATTGAGGTTGTTGAATGTGCATTAAATTTAGGTTAGTTAGGTTAATGCGACATTTTTAGCATGCACCCCCTGGAATCTAATCGTGGCTCCAGCGCTGGCTATAATTACCCCTAATTAGTCCTGATTAACAATATTTTAGTAAATCAATTAACCCTAATTAGCTCCAACGAGCCTAATTAGTTTTAATTAACCCTCAAAACCTGATGAAATTCAAATTAGCCCAAATGAACCCAATTATGCGCATATTGATTGTAGTTAGCCTAATTAGTCATAATGTGCACTAACATAACCCAATTACGCCTAATTAGTGCTAGTTAGGACTAATCAACACTACTCGGCACCATCAAAACCCTAATTAGGACTAAATAACCCTAATTAGTCCTAATCAACCCTAATTAGCTATAATTATCCGAAACTAGCCCTCATTAACATTAATTAGCCCTAACATAACCCAATTAAGCCTAATTAGCCCTAATTAGGACTAATCAGCACTACTCGGCATAATTAAACCCTAATTAGGACTACATAACTCTAATTAGCCATAATCAACCCTAGTCAGCTATAATTATCCAAAATTATCCCTCATTAACATTAATTAGCCCTAACATAACCCAATTAAGCCCAATTAGCCCTAATTGGGACTAATCATCACTACTCGGCACAATTAAACCCTATTAGCCCACGCTGATGGAGAGGCGTGGAAGGAGTTTGACCGCAGGCATCCAGTCTTTGCTCAGGAAGTTCGGAATGTTAGACTTGGTCTGGCAACCGATGGGTTCAACCCTTTCGGTCAGTCTACCACGCCTTACTCATGTTGGCCTGTTATTATTGTCCCTTACAACCTTCCACCAGGCATGTGCATGAAGAAGCCGTATATGTTCTTGTCGTTGCTTATTTCGGGGCCGAAGAGTCCCGGTAAGGACATAGATGTGTATTTAAGGCCGTTGATTGATGAGTTAAAACAATTATGGTGGAATCATGGAGTCGAAACATATGATGCATCCCTTAAACAAAATTTTCAGATGAGGGCTGCTTTGATGTGGACTATACATGATTTTCCCGCATTGGGAATGACGTGTGGCTGGAGCACACATGGGAAGCTAGCATGCCCTGCTTGTATGGGCGTGAACCCCGGTCATACGTTAAAGCACGGCGGAAAGGCCTCGTGGTTCGGATGTCACCGTAAGCTTTTGCCACCGGGCCATCAGTTTCGTAGGCAGAAGGATAAATTTGACGGGACAATCGAGCGTGAGGTTGTCACACTGGACTACCCATCTGGTGAAGAAGTACTCTCACACCTGGAGGCACTTGATACTGACATACCACACGGTAAGGGTGTGCCGGATCGGAAGATTGCAGGGTTCGGGAAAGAGCACAACTGGAGAAAATTTTGTATCTTCTGGGAGTTACCCTACTGGAGGACGCTCGTTATCCGAAACAACATGGATGTGATGCATATTGAGAAGAACATTTTTGATAATGTGTTCAACACAGTGATGAATGTCAAGGGCAAATCGAAAGATCACCTTAAAGCGAGAAGGGATCTACAACAGTTGGGTGTACGCCGTGAATTGCATCCTCGGACAGTCAGTGGGAGGACCATACTTCCGAAAGCACCTTACTGTCTAGACAAGAAACAAGTGGAGAAGGTCTGTCAGTGGGTTAAGAATTTGAAGCTTCCGGATGGGTTTGCGTCCAACATATCTCGTTGTTGCAATGTATCGGAATGCAAGTTCCAAGGGATGAAGAGTCACGACTGCCACGTATTCATGGAGAGATTCATTCCTATTGCCTTCCGGGGACTGTTGCCACGGGTTGTTTGCGAGACTTTGACTGAATTATCTCATTTCTTTCGAGATATATGCGCTTCTACGATCCGGGTGAGTAACATGGAAGTGCTTGAGAAGAACATTGTGGTGACGATTTACAAGCTGGAGAAAATCTTCCCACCTTCGTTCTTTGATTCAATGGAGCATCTGCCTGTTCACTTGGCATATGAAGCTAAGATGGGTGGACCCGTGCAATATCGGTGGATGTATCCCTTCGAGAGGTAATCCTTAAATTGTTATAGTTGTTCGTTTACACTTAATACGACATCTGTTATCATTGATATTTCACCTAACTCGATTCGCTAAACTTCTATGTTCATGTTCCATTTAAAGAAAAAAGTCCGTAATAAGGCTCGGGTTGAAGGCTCAATTGCGGAGGCTTACGTAATGGAAGAACTTGTAAACTTTTGTAGTCAATATTTCGGGCCTAATGTTGGTACGAGGTTAAATCAACTAGGCCGAAATGACCCCGGATCAAGCACTAATTTGGAAGGGCAATTGTCAATATTCAAGCAGCCAGGGAGTCCGTTCGGCCGAACGTATACTCGATGGCTAACGGATGAAGAGTACAGTGCTGCAACAATATATGCCCTTCTAAATTGCGATGAAGTTTCGGCATTCGTTGAGTAAGTTAAAGTCTTAATTCACTTACATTGTTGTACATAATTGAAAGTGTGTGTTAAGTGAGTCAACTATATTGGTTTGCAGTGAGTTCGATGCGGAATCCTTAATCACTGATCCCGCTGGACTTGAATCTCATCGAAAATCACAATTTGTGCAGTGGTTCAAAATTCGTGTAAGATTGTTTAACGAGATTATATTATGTGTTATATACAGTTCTGTGGCCAATTAGTATACTGATTTATCCTTAATTTTTACCGTCATCTACAATAGGTTCAGTCAATGGATAGACCAGTGGCCTCATGCTTGAAATTACTAGCCGAAGGCCCTAACAAACAAACATCCTGTTACGGAGGCTATATCATCAACGGGTTTAGGTTTAACGTAAAAGATGATGACCGAACAAAACAAACCCAAAACAGTGGAGTCTTGGTCAACGGCGACTGTTATGCCGAGAATTGCATGGATTTTTACGGAGAGCTAGATGAGATTGTTGAGCTAACATATTTGGGTTCCCAAAACCGCCTGGTAATGTTCAAGTGTACGTGGTTCGATGTCACATGCAGTAGAGGAATCCGTGTTAGCTCTCAAGGGATTGTAGATGTCAATGTCAAGTCAAGACTTGCATCAGACGAGCCCTTTGTGTTTGCTAGTCAAGCTGTACAAGTCTTTTACGCGGAGGACGTCGCCAATCCCAAATCTCATTGGTATACAACTATCAAGTCCAAGAAATTGCCCGTGACATATGACAGTGAGCTAGACTCCTTTCAAGCCGACCAACCACGTGTCTTGTTCCCTGTTGAGGTCAACAACGAGGAGGACGATCTTCCTCTTCCAACAACACTTCTTGTGGGAGAAGAAGTCGTAGATGATGACGCGGAAGATGTTGAAAGTGTTGGAGATGATGTGACCGAGTCTACTGATGAAGAGGATGAATTAGAAGATGAAGAGGACGACGAGTCCCACGAAGAAGAGGCGACGACGAAAGTGATGAAGATGATTCGCAAACTGAAAATGATTGACTTGTAATGTTGTAACATCACGGGAAAAATGTAGTAACATTTTAGAACTTGGTGTTTATTGATGTGTTTTTGCACATCCGTTCATATATATATATATATAGTGCCGATGATGATTTATGCCTAAATTATTATTTTTCACGTGTTAATGTCTTTGTATATAATCTATATGAAGTCAGATATGGATAGGATACGGGCTATTCGTGGCCGGGCTGGACGCCGAGCTGCTTCCTCCCCGGTTAGTCCCACCTCGTCATTGCCTACTGATGACGAGGCACAGAGTGATCGCGGACAGCCATCGGGGGCCCAGCCCCAGCCGTCGCCGTCACCGTTGCCCCAGCCGTCGCCCCAGCCCCAGCTCGAGCCGTCGCCCCAGCCCGACGCAGATTCATCCCACACGCGCGTGCATTCTCCATCTTCCGTGGGTTCTACCTCAGGTATAGTTGATAACGGTGTTTCGTACATTTTCGCTAGCCTTATATTTGAACTGTATTAATGTCTGTGTTTTGTAGGATCTCGACGAGGCCGTGGTCCGACACGCGGGGTACGCATCGACCCCCAGCGTAAACAGAGAGTTACGCTCACGCAGGAGGGCCTGTAAGTACTAAAAATATCACCCCATGCCTTATGTTTAAAATTTTGGGGTGTTAATTTATATTTGAACTGTATTAATTAATTTAATTACTTCTTTGGCAGGATCCTGGAGAATATTGCGAGGACGAAGATCGGCGTTCTTGTGAAGGGCCGATTCTTCGAGCCACGCCTGTACTGGAAGGACTGGGATGCCGCTGCGAGGGAGGCCCTATGGGAGGAGTGGCTGGTACGGTGAAGTATTTTTTTCAGCGTTAGTAAATGTTAAATTACAGTTTGTTTTATGTTGTTAATTTGTGTTATTGAATGCCTTACAGGAGGGGTTCACGTTTGACACGCCTCAGCAGCAGGTACTGGGGCAGCAGGCTTTCTTTGCCTACATCGGCAAGAATTACCGCCGATGGCTCCACGATGCACGGGACCGGGCGAAGAAGGCGCTGCCCGCGGGTGCCCCGATGACGGACATGGCGAGATATCCCCCACATTGGATATCTCACCGTGTATGGGGGGAGATGATAGATCGGTGGGCTACGGATCCAGGTTGGGACGCCAAGAGTAAGAGCGGGACTGAGAACAGACAGAACAAAGATCCGACGCACACGGGGGGGTCGGTGCCACACGACATCGTCCGACACAAGAACGCGGTCGAGCACCCGGATCTGGAGGACGATGAGGTCGTAGCTCTGACGTATAATCAGACGCACGTGCGGAAGAAGGACAAGGACGAGACGCACCGGGCGGGCGACTATATTTCAGATATTGCCCGGCGGATCGATGTGAGTCAATTTATTTAAGTTAATGTTTTTTCTTTCTATCCTCAATGTCTGTTTCGTTAATTAATGCCCTAACATATCGTTAAACCACTATTTTTGCAGGCCTCGTATGAACAGCTAAGGGGGTCCGAGCAGCAGTCCGGACAGCCATCAGCGTCCACTAGTACGGCTGCGAGTACTGGGGGGTTGAAGCGATGGCTGGATACGCCGGAGGTCGTGAATCGGCCGAAAGGCCGCATACGCGGCCTGCCTAGCACGACTGCTCGTGCCGTGATAGGAGCGTCCTCACCCCCTGCTGCCCCTCCACAGACACCGGCTCCTCGGCCTCAGTTGGACGACGAGGAGATCCAGCGCATTGCTACAGTGGTGTGCCGGATGATCAGGGAGCAGGGCACTGCTGGACAGGCCGCCCCGGCCCCGGATCAGCAGGATCCAGATCCGGGACTCGGGAACCCCTGATGAGCCCCTTCCCGTGCCCGTTCCTAGCTTCCCCCCCCCGGTGCCCGCCTTGTACTCTTCTCCCCTCTCCTAACCGGCTATATCCGGTTCCCGGCTTGTACATATATGAATTTTTTTTATTATAAATTTTTTTTATAATTGATTATATATATTTCTTTCTGTATTGATTATTGCGCGTTGTTGTTGAGATTTGAAAATTGTATTACAAGTTTGGGTAATTGAAAAAAAAAATTTCAAAAAAAAAATTGACTTTTGGCGACGGATTAATTCCGTCGCTAAAGTATTCCTACAATCAGTTATTTAGCGACGGAATATTCCGTCGCTAAATAAGTTTTTTAGCGACGGAATATTCCGTCTCAAAAATATAAATCCGTCGCTAAAGAATATAATTCGCGACGGAATATCCGTCGCTAATTAAAATAAATCCGTCGGTAAAAATGACATATTTAGCGACGGATTTAAAAATTCCGTCGTTAATTCTTTTAGAGACGGATTTTTTGGCTTTTAGCGACGGATTACCCCGTCGCTAAAACCCTGTTTTCTTGTAGTGACCTGAACGCAGATTTCCCCAACGATCGTCTTCAATTCGTGGCTGTTCGGTGGAGACGGAGAATGGCCGTGCGCCGACCACCGTGCGGTACTGTGGTGGTCTGTGCGCGTGGAGACTGGAGAGGCAGAGAGCCAGCCGAGAGTGGAGAGCCGTGAGAGTGAGAAGGCAGTAGGCACAGCCGCACAAATTAGGGATTTTAGGTTTGCAAGAAGAAAAACAAGGAACATATATATATATGGTTTCCTATGGATGGCTAAGATCAACTAAAGAATTAGGGTACAGCTAAGATTAACTAAAGAACTAGGGTACACTTGGGTAGGGCGGGTTGGATCACGGGGCAGATTTAATGGTATACCATACCCGACCCTAACCCGCTGCGGGTTTTTAAAAAAAATACCATACCCGCCCCACGCCCCTAACGGGGCGGGGCGGGACGGATATCCAGGGGTATGGATTTTTTTGCCATCCCTATGTTTGATTGGATACAGCTGAAGGCCATACTGTGCTATTGTTGTGCTTGTTTTCTATCATTGTATGGTTTCTTAACAAACATATTCACATCTGCAAAACAAGAAGGTACACTGAAAACATAGATATAAAACACAGTACAGAACAAAGGAAATTGAAGAATATGTAGGCAAGGCATGGCTCTAATACTGTTCAAGATTAGTACAAATGAGCGAAGGATTTGGAATGAACTATCTATGGGACTTGTTGTATTACTGTAGCAATTTAAACGAAGACTTACAAGATGCTACGTTGAACACCAATATTTGAAAATAGGGTCAATCTATTTTTACTATACATCAAAACAAATATATAGGATTAAATGGCGAATTATTCTTGTCTTCATTTATGTCTTGGGTTGGAACAAATTACTATTTAGTTTAGACGAATGGGTCAATTGCACTAGGCACCTCGAAGTTTTCACGTGGTAGCGTGCTGCACCACAAAGTTTTTTATAACTATCTGTCATCCCAAATTTTCATAAGTGTGGCACCCAACACACTCCGTCCAAATTCCGGCCAAAAAAAATTAATAAGTTGAACTTAGGAGAAAATTTTTGGAACATCACAGAAACCTTAATCTCTATCAGCAGTTTACGCTACCAACCCCCTTGCGCCGGCATCTCACGTTGGTGTCCCCCTCTTCCGATAGCGCCCCTCCCCCCCGTCGGCGATGCCGACCTCGTCCCCTGCCTTCCTTCCTCTTCTCTCCCCCTCGCCTCGCGCCCCTCCTTCGGCATCTCACGCCGGCAGAGTCTCTTCCCACCCCACGGCCACAACAGCCCTGCGTCGTTGCCCCTTGCCCCTCTTTCGCATCTTAGGCCTGTGCCGCACTCTCCGCCGGCAGTCCTTCCCTAGTTGGCAACGTTGACCCCCAAACCAGTCCATCCCCCATCACGGAGTACTGCATATCAACAGCCAAGAATTTGCGCCTGCAACAGCCACACTCTCCGTCGGCAATGTCCCTCCCCCTATCGACGATGTCGAGCCCTTCTCTTCCTTCCTCTTCTCTCCCCCACCCTCCACAGCGGCAACAGCCTCGCGCCGCCGCCTGACAAACCCATTACAATCTTCCCTCCCTTTTTTTTAATCTTTTTGACCAAAATGCCCCATTGTTTAAGTTAAATTACTTATCCGGTGAGGCTGTTGGTCGGCATTTGGACGGAGGGTGTTGGGTGCCACACTTAAGAAAATTTGGGGTGACAGATAGCTAAAAAAACTTTGTGGTGCAGCGCGCTACTGCGTGAAAACTTCGGGGTGCCTATTGCAATTGACCCATTTTAGAGATTAGGGTTTCTGTGATGTTCCAAAAATGCCCTCCTAAGTTCAGCTTATTAATTTTTTTTGCTAGAATTTGGACGGAAGGTGTTGGGCGCCACACTTATGCAATTTTGGGGTGGCAGATAGTTAAAACAACTTTGTGGTGCAGCACGCTACCGCATGAAAACTTCAGGGTGCCTAGTGTAATTGACCCTAGACGAATACTTGAAAAGATGCCCTGCAATCGCACGGCTACGGCAGCGAACTGACACTAAGACTCCTTTGGTTGCTCGGACTTCTCGTTAAATAATTTTTTGTTTTTCTTAAAATATCCCTTTCAAATTGAAGACTTCATAAAAGATTAGGAGTGTTTTTGACTTGTATCTTTTCTTCCCATGAATTACCAATTCATGTTTTTTTAAAACTAGCTAATGGACCCGGCAAATGCACGGGTTGAGATGTAATCTGGTCAGATTAAGATGCAAATTTGATTTTCTCGTTAATCACATTTATATCATAGTTGACTGTATTTCTAATTAGAAAAATAACAAATCAAATGACTCACACTAAGTAATGCATGTATATTGAAGGTTTATAATTGGTTTCTTAGTTTTGTAAAGTTTATAAATATCGGGTCAATTATACCTACTAATTTTTAGATATTAAATTGTAACAAAATATATATATATATATATATATATATATATATATATATATATATATATATATATGGTAGAATACGAGAATAGCATTGATAAAGTAAGGTTACACAATTGCTATGTTCTTAGAGCTGCAGATAAAATAAGTCACGACATTCTCGTGACTCGGCAAACATGACCGCAAAGGTCCAAAATTAACGACAAACCTAATAAAGTAACGTGCATTGAGGTTAGAAAGCATGTGGCACTCGAAGGTGCAACAAGGCAAGTCTGTCGAGAATGATGTCCTTATGCAAGAGATCATGAGGATGCTGAGCTTTGATGCTAGTGCCCAAGGATGGGCCGTCATTGGCAGCGGCTCGGAGATGGCTAAAGCAAACGGTGACACTATATTAAGAAGTTTCAATGAACTCAATAACTGGATGAAAAATGCCAGAGAGAGAGGCTTCATAGTTGCACTGAATGACCACATTCGTGAGCTTCAGACTCCACATCACTGCAACCGCTTGATTCTACCTGGAATTGACAACCCGGAGAAGGTGGTTTGTGCTGAATGTGGCCGTCTAATGGAGAAGTTAACCTTGTATCGGTGTTGTACTGATTAAGCCATCAAGCTTAAACTTTCCACAGTTCAACTTGGTACTTTTTGAGTATGCTGCTTTCCACTGGCCTTCTGAATCTGGAATGGAAAATTTGCAGCCTATCAAAGTTATCTCAGAAGGGGTTCTAAGGAATTCGATGGACGAGACACTGACTTTTTTTGTGAAGAAAATTACTCTTTTCATCAAGAAAATATAAGGCATGAAATTATGAGCGTGTTTGTGGTTATGATGGTTGGGATATTCAACTCCAGTTATAATGTTAAGAATTGACTAAAGTACTATGCCAGACTAATGTACTACAATTCTATGCACTTGGGCTTATTTACTCTGTCTTCACGGGAGAAATTGTTCGATCTAAATTTGTTTATAAATATTTTTGGAATGACATTGTACGTTCTTGCGCAAAATAACAAATACTAAAATTATAGGATAAAGCTGACACATGTAAACATTCCATTGAACTGAAGTAACAATTATAGGTTGAATAAGTGTAATTTGGCAAGTCAAGCTAGGAAAGAACAAGTAATATCAACTTACATGTACAACATATATTCTAGGAATATACAAAAAAAAAAGTGCAAAAAGTCTAACAAGACGGAAGGAATATCAATTGCATAAAGGTAATAGATAAATTTGAAAGAGCTCAACTTTTCTATTAGTGCGCATTTTGAAAAACAAGAAAACTCTTTTTTTTCATGGAGAAATAGGTTTTACATCTTCTAGGATGAATGAGTTAATAAACTCAGGTGTCTCCTCCATCCACGACTCAAAATCATAAACACGTTTCTAGCTAGCTTGCCTGCTACCATGTTTTTAGCTATCTAAAAAATATAACTTATGGATATTTAGAACAAAAAAATTTATGTTATAGTTAATTTAAGTTTAATGTAATGTAATGAATGTATGTTTATTTACGCATAAAATAGTCTTTGCAAAAATTTATATATACTATATAAAATCATTAATCAAATTCAGGATAATTTTTTGCTTTGGTAAGACTGCAGGACGATTAACAAAGTGGCTATATAAGCATATATGTTTTTAAAAATCACATATGTATTATGGGAAAAAAGGTGCAATCAAATTAAATAATTCTTAATTATTATATTTGAGAACATTTAAAACCTTTAAGATATAAAAATATGATATGTCTATTGTATCCTTAAAACCACTATATAATATGAATTTATAAATTCATATATCTAAAAAACAAAAAAAAATAATCTTGAATGAGGTTCTTATTTCTTGATAAGTTAACTCGTTTATCAGTAAGCCTTATAATTGAAAAATTAATTCTAAACATTCTAAAACTCTAACTAATGAATGAACTAACTGATTGTGACTTAATTTTAACTATTGTATACTTAACAACACTTTCTAATATGAATCTAAAAATTCATATATCAAAAAAATAAAAATAACATATTAGATTTAAAAGAGGAAAAAGATGATGTTATAATTGAGATTGAAGTAATAAAAATAATGTAACAATTGATCATATTTATTTAATTTTAATATATGCTTACTGTATCGATGCAAAGATTTACCAAATAGAATATATAGCTTTTAGAATCCTTTTGGTAAAATAAAAAAATTGACCATCTTTTTTTGGGTATTACCACACGACTAACAAATGACTGTATGATTATTATTAATTAAAATTTTAATAATGATAAAGCTTATTCATAGATTTATAGTTGAAAGGGATTTAACATGCTTACTGTATCGATGCAAAGATTTAGGGCTAATTACACCAATGTCCCTGAGGTTAGGGGATAATTACAGTTAAAGACAATAGTTTCGATAAATTACACTTGTGTCCATTGACCAAACGGAACCCTAAAAATTCTAACGGTTTTAATGAAAAGACTGTATTGCCTCTAAGTTGGAACCTTATTTCTTTTTCAATGCCATTACTTTAATTTTTTTTAAAGAAAGACTTTACTAATTTACCCTAACTTGGAATCATGGAATCAACCTCACCCCACGCCGCGGGCAGAATTGCCGCTGACTTGGTATCCATAGAACTAGATGGAAGCCGAACCTCAATGTTCATCTAGGACTCCGCAATCAAAGAGTACACCAAAGCTCAACCTGTCGAACATGGTCATCGAGCACCTCCGGCGTTGCAGCATCGTCTTCGACGCCTACCGCCCCCCTCCTCCTCCGGCAACGGTGGCCACTCCCCACACTCGTCGCACCAGACCCACTAGAGGCAGAACATGATCCGTCGAACCTACTGTCTCGGTACGCCCGGGACGAGTTTAACCCGCACTCCAAGGCCATCATCGGCGTGGAATTCCAGACCCAAAGCATGGAGATCGGTGGCAAGGAGGTCAGGGCCCAGATTTGGGACACCGCTGGCCAGGAGCACTTTCGCGCCGTGGCTTGCTGGCGTGGTGGGGTGGTTCTGCTGGCAGGGGAGGGGGGCTGCTGGCGGCGTGGGGCGATGGAGGGGGGCTGCCGGCGGTGACTTCAGATCTAGGGTTTAAATTGTGGAGAGAGAAAATTAGGTATTTACCATAATAAAGTACAAGGAGTAGTATCGTCATTTTAAAAATACGTATTGATGATCATCATAAAAAAATACACGAACTATTTCTACCTAATATGGTTCATTATATGTAAAAATGGCTCAGGTTACCATTGACGTACTGAGAAGGAAGATGGTGTTACTATATAATTCAAATCTTGACATCTCCCTTGACGAGCTAATGATTTTTAAACTGTTGTACCAAAATATGCACACATACCCAAGGCTGGAGAGCTAACATGAGGTTGTCTGGCTCCCAGTCATGGACAGGTCAACACCGTGGACTAATGTAAATCAACAAAAGTTTGAACATATACGAAGCGTAATGCCATGGTATTCGTTGTGGCACCCTTATTTGGTTGACCAAGCAGTTATCAAGTACATCAAGGAGGTCTGGCACTTTAGCAAGAAGCCTATAATTGTGGTGTTGGATCCACAAGGGAAGGTCGTGAACACTAACGCGCTTCACATGATGTGGATTTGGGGAAAACTCAACTTAAAGTAACATGCACATTCTACATGTTAAGGAAGCCAAAAAAACAAAGCGCAAACACCAAAAGGTGGTAATAATAGCATAGACAACAAGAACCGCACAACCCAAATGTGAGCACACCGATTGAGGAGGCGCAACACACCACCAAGATCTTTAACACCGCAAATTTTATCCTTTTACTATCCATTATCAAATTCGAACCAATTTCACAATACAGAGCGAAGCAACCATTACTTTCCCATAGCATATCACAGTAAACACACGCAGACACCAAAAAAAAGCCCAAACCCCCCCTCCCCCCCTCAACAGATTGCCTAGAAACCCCATATGACAGATCTTTTCCCTCTCCCCCCTCCCTGGGCCCAGAAATCCCCCCCTTTTCTCCCAAGCATAAAATAACCCCCCACCCACGAGACCCTATCCCCTACCCCACCCACCCAAGACCCCGAATTCCTCAAGACAAACCCAAAACAGTGGCTAAGACCCCACAACACTAAACTCTCCCCATACTACCAAAGACACCAAACCCAAACACAAACCGAATCTCCACCTCTGCATATCAGAGAACATATAAGAAAGAAATGTATAAAAGAAGGAGCTTTCAGAAATAACGATCAAGAAACGTCGGTGAAGTTTTTACCACCACCGATGAATTTCTGGCCATTCCCGACGAAGGTGAAAAAGGCGACGAAACGAGCAGATCTACTTAGATCTACCTATAATGACCGAGATCGGAGACTTAACGAGAGGTCAACGTTTCCGATCAGATCTGGTGAGACGCACACTGCCTCCAACCGCCCATCACTTGCACTGTTGGTCACCCATTGATCACGCCTTAAGGCTACCACCACACGAGATGAAAACATAAAAATTCTAGACTGCTCGCCGGAATGGCTGGCGCCCCACTCACGTTGAAGCACGGTGGGGCAGCCATGGTGACTGTGAAAAGTTGGTTTTAGAGAGAAGGCATGGTGAAATAGTGTAAAGAGAGAGTAGTGTAGTTCAGCCTAGTTTGTAACAAATAGTTAAGTAGAGTAGAAAACGAAAAGGATACAAAAACAAATAGGATTCTTAAAATATTTATATCCAATTTTAAAAAGTTGGACTCTAAATGAAGAGACCAATTAAGTTGGGGACTACCACATGTTGGACACTAAATGAAGAGACCAATTGAGTTCAGAGACAATAAAGTTGAAGCTTACGTGGGAAAATGAGAAGATTCTTAAAAAAATCCTACGTGGAACAAAGAAAATTCCTACTTGTCGCAACTATAAGAAACTAGCGAATGTTTCAGCTATATATATATATATATATATATATATATATATATATATATATATGGGAGCCGATCCACACCCACTAGTGGATATTATCCACCCAACCGCAACAAATTGTTGCGGTTGCTAATCATTTCCCCCTCCCCCCACCCCCCTCATGTCCTTCCCCCGCCCCCGCCCCCACCCCCCCTCATGTCCTTCCCCCCGCCCCCCCTCCCCCCCCCCAAACCCAACCGCAACTAAGAGTTGCGGTTGGCCTCTTATCCATGGCCCCTTCCCCCCTCCCCCCACGTGGTGCCCCCTCCCCCATGGCCCCACCCCTTCCCCCTCCGTGATGCCACGTGGTGTCCTCCCCCTAAAGCTTTGGACGCAAAGTCTTCTGCAATTTTTTTTCTTTCGCAGCCTTTGACTACTGCTCACTCACGGACTTTTTTTTTCTCTGTCTTCTTTCATCTCTCTCCCTCACTTTTCTCTCTTTATAATCCCTTCTCCCCGAACCCTTTCTTCCACTCTCCATCATCTTTACCGACTGTCTTCTAACTCCATATCTCACCTACATAATCTCCACAACAATACAAACAAAAAATTTTACGCTAGAAGATCGGTAGATTTTTTCGCTAGAAGATCGGTGAATTTTTCTTTAAATATATCAAGTCAAAACAAGTAAGTAATTTGAATTTTCTTATAATTCAATGTTAATTTCAAATTGTTCTTACCAATGGATTGTTTAAATTGTGTTATGCTTAAATTGTTCTTACCATAGTCTAAAATTTGTGTTTTTTGACAGTTTTTCATGAATTTATAAAAAATAGCTAGAGCTACATTTTGCCAAAGTGTAAAAAAGAGACCCTAGTTATTCTTAAAATATCTATATCAGAGAAAAATTTCAGATTTTTCCAAAGACTGGAAAAGGGTTAACTGATACAGGGAACCTTGTAATTTTGCAGTGTAATTTAAAATATCAAACTAGAGCGATTTCGCGCGAAACTTTTATAAGAACCCTAGGATGTTGGGAAGTTCCATTTCCTAGGAATTTGGACCATTCTGAAGTCGTTGGCTATATATATATATATATATATATATATATATATATATATATATATATATATATATATATATATATATATATATATATATATAGACTGAGGGTGTTTTTGACTTCTTATAGAACATTAAAGTTATTTCCTTAAAATGCCCCTGTTGAAATATACTCTATGTTTTTGTTAGCGTTAAGGGTAATTTTGACTTATTCTCTCAAAACTAAAAAAGAAAATCTATAAAATCACACTTGAACATGGTCTCTAATAATTGTTACTCAGAAAATCCTATAAAAATCTACCACCATTCACGTTAAAACTAAACAACCCTAGAATTACTAATCTTCTCCATCAGATTCTATTAAACAAATCAACCTCCAGAGAGTTCCCGATAGCCTTTTTTCCAACAAAAGGAGAAAGGTCATATTTTTCTCCAAATTAAACTGAATTGTGCATGTTGTCGCTTTCAATATAAGCACAAGATAGGCTTTTCTCTTTATACTCAACCACCACACCAGTAGTATGTATTCTTACTGTATATATGATGTCCCTTTGGGGTTTGCAGCATGCTTGCATCACTTTTCTACTTTGCTTTCGTTATTTGCACTAATTGCTAATTTGTAAGTACGAGAAGAGAAAAAAAAATCTTTCAGTGTTTAATTAATCTGTCGAATTAGGTGCTCACGAGCAAGAGCTCGTATTTTCGTTCTCTTATTTGTTTTTTGAAAGAGAAATAATTTCATGTTCGTTACACATAATGTTAATCTTGTTAAACCCAGCAAAAATCAAAGTAGAAAGGTTCTTAACAGATCTTATTGAAGCCCTAGTGCAGGGTCAAGTCACCCTTGTAGAAGCCTCTACATCAATTGAACGCAGTGACATAATTTGCCGTCACATGAGTCGGTCTGACCAAGTGAGACTCGAATGCTGATACTCTCCATAGGCTTGACACTAGAGAATTAACTAAATTTCTCATCTTGCAAAGGGGACGGATAATTCCGGTAGATGGTTCATTTTGAAGAGAAGATGCTTTGACTCCTGTAGCACACTACGGTTCCTCCTCTTTTATGTTTGTACAAATCTAGAATGTGCAGTAGAATTGAAGAAATCTCACTATGGCCCTGGAGGTGTGAAAAACATTGTATTTCCGAATTTAAGATTTCAGGAAGTCTCTATTGGGATCTTGGAGAATGTTGTAACACTCAATGATCAATCAGCAGTTTAACGTGTCTGAGTGCTTGGTTGCTGGAGAGGGTGAGATTTGGCATGGCTACACAACAGTTCAATGGGTTGAATATCTTGGTGTTTGGGAACTATCATAACACTGAATTTGTTTTTTGATTTGTTAAATGCTTATGTAACGTTTTAAGAATTATGAGATCAAACCATTCTGCTCCTAATTAAAATTTATGGTTACGTTATTTTCTTGGCTAAAATAATTGTGTTATTTTTGCATAGCATATAATTAGATGTATGGTGCTTTAGGTGGCTTATGGTTTAGTAACGAGTTATGTCTTTCAAACAAGAATCATCCCAAACCTGAAAAGAAAAACCTAAGAAGCAGCCAAGCATAAAAACTGAATAAAAAACTTACAAGTTAGTCACCTCTTGAACAATTAATGACGCTACCACCTAGTAAGTTCGGGAACATACCATTTGAAGTATCCGAAAATTCCGACGGAGGATCCTTGTTGTTACGAGCCTCCAACACGCTTAATTGCAGGTACAAAAACGGCCACTAGAGTCGAGTTCTTCATCCATAAATCAAATCCTAGATCTTGGTAATGCTCTAGAAAGAGTGCAATAGAGGGAGGGATTGTCTTGTGACTTATAGTATATCTTCAAGCCTTTATATAGAAATAGTGTTAGAGACTGACTTTACCTCAAACATTTAGAAGATAAAGACTGCATTTATCTAAACACTTATGAGATTAATATTCTATTTATCTCAAACACTTAGGTAATAAATATTCTCTAATTAACTGTAATTCTGATTAACAAATATATATTATCTGTTAGTGGGCGGATAATGGGTCCACTCAGCTCCCACTCGCCCACATACAGGGCAAATAAATCCTGTTGTCCTCCTTACCTCTTGTTCACTCATCTCCTCATACAGGAAATGAAACGTGCGACCTACGAGAAAGGATGTCCAATTGAGGAATACTATATTAAGTTATCACCAACTAACACAATACATCACTTCAAAAAATCTTGTATGTACCCCAGATAGTTCAACTACACCAGATTAAACACTCTCAAATCCCTCATAATGAGCAGTGTTAAACCTCTCATATGTTATGTATTCATGACTCATATCGAAACGAAAATCGATAAAGTCGTCCGGGCTATGAATCACACAACATGGTGTAATATTAAACTTTCTTCGAAAACCCTCATGTAGCGACATTGAGTATCCTCTTCATGACATAGTCTAAGGTGAAAAGGGTACTATGTAGGATAAAAAATATATCGATCCAAGTGGCTCACACAGTGACGAAGCAGGGATTCATTCGTCACTCCCACTGTCAATCTGCATTTAGCACATGCAGTATGATTTGCATGCTATGGCGTAATCCGCAAGGGCGTGTCACATAAATGTATAATAAATACGCCATACGAATCTAAGTCTAGTCGCTGTACAAGCGCCTAACCTGAGTTTTTCAGCCCAGTCACTCTCATAGTGCCTGCCTGAAATCTCACATTCGGCTGTAAACAGGCTACATAGAGTTGTGGAGATACTCTATGATCGACCTATTTTTAGGTCTCATCTTAGCTCCAACTAAGGCGACATGTTTGCTTTATAAGCTGTATCATCTTATTCGCCCACTTGGCGCCTAAGACAATTATGTCTCATCTTGCTCGCTATCTTAGCGCCAAGGTGAATTACCCGTGTGAGTGGGTCAATTCGAGCCTGGTGACACTCTCAATAAGGATGTATATGTAATCACAAAGATTATCCATTCATTCCAAAATAAACTCAAATCAAGGAATGAAAAATATAATAAATAATGTCAAGTACATAAGATGCCATAAACATATCAAACCTACGTAGCCCATACTCCTAATGTGAGAAAGGAAAACATCTCTAGCAATGGGCTTGGTCAAAGGATCAGCCACCATTCTGCCAGTAGGTATATGCTTCATGGTCACCTCTCCTTGCGCAACTAAAGTTCTAATGAAGTGATAACGAAGGCCTATGTGTTTGGCCTTCCATGATATTTGGGGTCCTTTACAAAATCTAGGGCAGCTGTATTGTCACAGTGAACAGTGACAGCCTCATCTGCATGAGCTGTAACCCCTAGAGCCTGTATGAATGACCTCAACCAAACAGCTTTCCTGGACTGCTGCTGAACAAGCAACATACTCCGACTCCATCGTGGATAGGGCGATGCAAGTCTGTTTCTTGCTGCACCAAGAGATAGCTCCACCTCCTAGTATGAATGCATAACCTGAAGTGGATCTGCGCTCATCTCTATCACCGCCCCAATCAGCATCGCTGTATCCTCTCAGTCTCAATCTCTACCATGATAACACATGACGAGA